>CM054811.1:18575177-18709805 GCA_028984105.1 Lavandula angustifolia
CAAGTACTTTAAAAGGACTAGAGATTATAGGCTTGTTTACCAGTCAGACAGTCTAGTGTCTATGGGTTATACGGACTCGGATTTCCAGGCTAACAGAGACGAGAAGAAGTCTACCTCGGGTTATGTGTTTACCTTGGGAGGTGGAGCCATTTCATGGAGGAGTACAAAGCAGAAATGCATTGCGGACTCAACCATAGAAGCAGAGTATGTGGCTGTGTTGGTCCGGAGACGATAAGTCAGGTGTAGAGGGGGGGGGTGAATACACCTGAGCTCAGTTTCTTTTTCTCAATGAAGGTCAGCTGAGCTGATGATTGCAACTGATGAACAGTGCCAAATAAGCCTTCGATCGCGGGACAGAGTGAGTCAGCTACTGAGCTCTCTCCTACTGACTGTTGTCAGTACTTTGAGAATCAGTCGGAGACTGTTGTGCGGAAAGTGTGGGACCCGAAATTCGTCTCTTTTGAAAACACATTTTAGCAAATTAAATCTTTTGGCTGTGCGCTTTATAAAATACGTTTTATGCAAGCTTATGATTTTCAAGTCAGTTGAATGCTATGCAATAAAACAGCAAAAGAACACAAGCAATTTAACGTGGTTCGGATACGCAAGATCCTACGTCCACGGTCCTGAACAAGGCAGGAGAACTTGTTGATTATTCTGAGCTAGCCTCAGCAGGGATACTGTGCACTGGACAGTTCCCTCTAAGTTATAGTCCTTAGCGACTTTACAATCCAAACCTAAGTCTGAAAGGGAAGGGAATTTTCTCCAACTGAGAAGGAGTTCTTACAATAAGAACAATTCACTAAATGTGAACTCCTTCGAATCTAAGCTATAAATATGACAATGAGCTTAGTCTAGAGAAGAAAGGGATCTAAGAACTCTAGAGAGAAAAACTGAGAAATCTTCTAAGTATGCAAGTTTTCCTCTGGATGATCTTTTAGTGTTCTAGAGCGTTTATGAACTTGAGCTTGTCCCTTCGAAATTCCGTCGTTCGGAGCTTCAAAAACTTCTCTATTTATAGTTGTGAGTTATGGCATATGTCCGTTGGAGACGACGATGCCACGTGTCACAAGCTTCCAAAGAAAACGGCCATAATTCGAACTTGTTGCAAGCAGGCGGTTAATGCACTATTCATGAGAGCACTTTACCGTGTAGAGTAGGTAAGCGTTGTCGGCTTCTCATTGGTCGAGGTTTGTAGTTGGTGAGAATGTCGAGTTGACCGTTCAACAACCTCGTATGTCTTCTGCTGAACTTTTCGAAAAGACTTGAATAGCTGGGTCGCTTCCGTAGGATACCAGTAGACTGAAAAGTCTCTGTCTTCTTTAGCTGAGTCGGCTGACACGGCATCTACTGAGTAGGTCGGTGGCGACCGCGAAGGTACCGTGCTTGTTTCTCGTTCTTCCGCGATGACTATCACCGGGAGTAGTCTTCACTGCGATGATTTGTCGCTGATGCGCCGTCTTCGACCGAGTGGAAGATCACCGCCGATCGAAGAACACAAGTGCTTACACTGATGACGTGGGGTTCTGAAAAGTATCTTCGACAGAAGATCAGTTCAACAACTACCCCGTACAGGACTTAGACAAAAATAATAATCAATACATCAAGTCTAACCTATACATCAGCGACACACTAATCTATTGATATCAGCTAGGTTTTGGGATCTTCAATTCCATAGTACTACTATGATTTCCCCCAATTTTCTTTTAACCGAACAACAGCTGAGTATCATCTACTGACTCATATCCAACAGGCTGCTTCAGAAGCTTCGAAGGAGGCAATTTGGCTCAAGAATCTCCTCCAGGATCTTGATATTGTTCTGAACTTGCCTAAGACTATCACAATTTATTGTGATAACTCGGGTGCAGTGGCAAATTCTAAGGAACCTAGATCTCACAAGGCGTCTAAACACATAGACAGGAAGTACCACATTATATGAGTATTTGTAAATCGAGGTGACGTGGTGATTGACAAAATTGGAACTGAAGTCAACCTAGCTAATCCTTTCACGAAGAGCTTACCACTCCCGGCTTACGAGAAGCATGTTCGTGGCTTAGGGATGGTAAAGATGCCCCCCACTTAGGACTACAGAAACTTTTGTTTAAGTGGGAGAAGATGGAGTGATAGATAGGATAGATAGCTGAGATATAGCTGAGTACTAGTTTGTACCTAGAAATGACACATTGTATACTAAAAGTTTACTTTAGTATAAGTGGGAGAATTGTTGGGATTTTGTATACTGGAAGCAAATTTTATGCTTGTATACAATGTGTTTTGTCCCTACCACTATTTTATTCTCCTATCTGATAAATAGATACATTTGGACATGTTATCCTTTATTTTGTATAAAAGTTAGATTTGTGTGGTGTGTCGGGTATCACAGAAGACAACACAAATTCGTTGAACTGACATAATATAAACAGTTATCACAGTTGAGACAACTTAAGGATAAGTTGTCGGTTTATGCTGCAGTTTAGATAAAAAGTGGCTTATCTTAGTTTCTTGTCTTTACTGGAACACTTAAGGTGGTGTATTGACGGATCACAGTAAGATGTGTTCTCCTAACTGACCATAGTGGAGAACCAAGATCTCGGTGACTTAGCTGGTCTTAAGCTTGGTAAGACTTCAGCTGAGTGCATTTGACTATCTATCACTTTGACCTACTATGGTGAACGTCATCGCGACCGGATCTACGTATCTTGGGTGTTAGTAGTTATTTGTGGCTCAGGCTGGTTGTCTGTATCTTGCAGCCGTATCCTAGTAAAATGGGTTGATAATATCGCCTAAGGAACTCGAAAGGATTAGCACACTAAACCCGACCGGTTGATTAATTTCAAGTGTGTTAATAAGGTTGAGTGGTACTACTCAGGAATATAAGATGTTAATTAATTTAAGCTGTCAGTGAGCTTAATTAATTAACGGATATTTCTATCTTAAATACGGAGATCGATTAAGTCTAAAATACAAGCCCTTGCTCAATTTGGGATAAAGGGGTAAGTCGGCACACGGATTCTCTAGTGGAATGAATCCGTGTTTATTAATTAATTTTGCTCGGGTGAGCATGGATAATTAATTAATTTGAGGCCCAGCTTTATTTCTTGTATTGGATCCCTGATTTGGCCCAATTAGTTGCCTAGTTATTTATTGTCTCTCAGAAATCATTATTAATAGATTAATGTATTTTTTACATTATTTAATAATGTTATTTATCTGAAATTAATTGGCTGGGCCATTTAATTGATAAATATTAGTAGCCTAGTAAATTAATTAATTATATTATGGGCTAATTATGTGGAAGCCTGTTGGGTGATGATTCTATCCTCAGCACTGTTGCATATAGTGGGAAATGATTTTGTCTTCCGTACTGACATATACTCAGTAGCCTTGTGCTCTGAACGAGTCTATGAAGATTTGAAGATCCCAAAACCCTATCTTGATCGGTGAACCATTACTTTGTATTTGTTTTTGTCTCTGAGGTTTCAGACTCAGTAGACACTCTGCTCTGGTTCAGGCGTTCAGTAGCTTATCAGCCTCAGCACCAGAAGTAGAAGACTCAGCAATACTGGACTCAGGAGGAGCAGTTTACTAAAAGGAGTCAGTGGAACTGAACTCAGCAGGAGTAGTTCACTGTACTCAGAGCTGATCTTCAATAGAACCAACTCAGCATGTTCACTACTGAATCAACGATCAGACTCAGCGACGGCCAGACAGTCTTCTGAATTGTCAGATCTTTTGAAAGTCAACCAGTATAGTCAAATACGAGGATAAGAGAAGTCAGCTTCAGATCTCCTTGAAGTCTGTTCCGTCTCAACCACTTTCCAAACCTCGGCAAATGATAAGAAGACACCTGTCCTACACCTACTAAAGTTGCAAGTCAACAACTTTCCGGAAAAGGAGGGAAAGGACACTGTTACTCTACTTCAAAAGAGCCGTTAGCTACCAAAAGAGAGAGATAAAGGGATCATCGTCTCCAACGGATCTTTCCTAATCTCTTCTCTATAAATAGAGGGATAAATCAAAATTTGAAGCACACGAGACTAACGAGAAAACAAACGACACACACAGAGCATTCGAACGAGCTAATCCGAAAAGCCCAAGTCTTCCGCAAGAAGTTCGAAGAATATATCTCCGGCGAAAGACTACATTCTAGCTCTTAGGGGACCAAGCTTAAATTGTTACATACAAGCCTCTAGTATCCAAACGACGTTACACGAATCCATAGCTAAACTCAGCTGTTCGTCGTTCTAGAAACTACCTTCTTGTTCCCTATCCCTCTAACCTAAGCTCTATAGAACATATCCATAGCTTAGACGAAGGAGTTCATACTTGAACTTAATCTTTATTGTAAAAGGACTCCTTCATAGTTGGAGAGTTTGTCAAACACTTCAGTTTGATAACCGTGTAAACTGAGACTTGCTCAGTATAAATTCCAAGACGCAGCTTTGTCCAGTGTACAAGCTGACTGAGACTAACTCAGTATAATACATAGCCTCCTGATCTTTCGGGACAGTGGACGTAGGATTTTTGTGTCCGAACCACTTTAAAAATCTCTGTGTCTCTTATTTGTGTTCTCTTTATTGTTGCATTGATTTTAACTGTTCATACTAAAAACTATCCTTTAAAATCATTCAACTGAGTTTCAGCAAACTTAACTGATCGCACTAATCTACTTAAACTGTTTTATTAAAAACATTTTTCCAACTCAACTGAATTGGGCCTACACTATTCCGCACCACTGAACTCTATCTGCTGATACTGAATTCTGACGCTCAATCAGCTAGCAGATCTCAGTAGAGTCAGTAGCTCTGCCAACACGATTCAGAACAGCTATCTGGTCTGCTGAATTCTTTCAGTGCGACACTATCCTGAAAAGGACTGTTCGTGTTTAAGTTGAGAAAATCGGTTTCAGGTGTATTCACCACCCCCCCTCTACACCTCAACGTGCTCTCGGGACCAACAAAGCCCATTAGGAATATAATTAAATTAATGGGTTACAAATACATTAATATTATATTGGCTTTTGAAGCCTATATATATTAGTATTCTGTTCAGAAACAGATTACACACATTCACTATTCATACACGCCGTGCGTGAGTTTGAGTGAGAGACAAAATCTTAATTTTCTCCAGTTCTCTGACCACCCAGAGGGAGAAAAAGACCGGGACATAGATCAGAAGATCTGACACAGGAGCAACAATCAGAGCTGCAACAACATACGCAGGAGGAAGGTATCATTTCTAACCCTCAATTATCCTTCATATTATAGGCGGCACAGTAATCATAACCTATGATAACATTTAATCTGAGTCGTTCACTGTTTTAAACCTGATTAATCTCAGCCGTTCAGCTGAAACTGCCTTAGATTCAAATCTTAGTACATATATTCGCTCATCTCTAACTTGCCTTACTTTTCCGCCATTAAAGAGGAACTAGTGCTCTCTGCAATTTACTCAAATACTTGCTTTTAGACATCTACTGCTTTCTAGCATTTCTTCTTCGGTAACATATTCTTATACTGAATCTGCGAATATATATCTCTTTTTTGATGTACTAATCCGTGTTTTTGCAGATTTCAGTTACATTTAAATGGCTCTAACACCGATCACAGACGTCGTCATTCCCATCGACATAGAAGATATATTGTTCGGGAAGAGAGTCTGGTTCGAACCTGTTCTCTCGGTGAAAAACAAGTGGGGTAGATTGCACGGCGCCCGTATTTGATGCCTTGGAGAGGTCGGGGCTGCTTCGGATCCTCTCGCGTGCTCCGCGCCATCTTCTTCCTCGTCAAGTCATAGAGTTCTTCCTCAACCTCCGTGAAGATGACGACTCCAATGACATTGCTTCAGTCATTGTGAAGAGACAGGTCCTCACCAACCAGTGGGAGGAGAGGGCTACTCAGAATGATATCTCAAAAAGCCTTCATGCCAGTTTTGGCCATATTGACGAAGGGTCCTCTGTCGCACGTTACAAGGAGGCAGAGATCAATCGATATCTCTGCCGATTCAGCGGCCTTTCGGACTGCGTGTTCAAGGCAGCGTTCCCCAAGAACCAGCTGCTGCCTGAATACCGTGGGTTGGCGTACATGGTCAACCACATACTGACGAGTTCTATCGGCTCGTATGACCAACTCAGCAGGATCCGCGTCCAGCTGATGATGGCCATAGTGGACACAACCAAAGTAAACTGAAATGCATTCTTCCGGGCTGAGTTTAAGGCTCAGTCGCAGAAATTCGTAGATGCTGAGGAAGGAATGCAGCTAGTCCTGAAGGGGAAACTGCTCTAAGGGACAATAGTCTCAATTATGATAGAAGATGAGCTGCCCCGGAACGTCTCATTCGCAAACTCGTTCTATTTTGATGTAAAACTGATGAAGTTCACGACGGCTGCCTCATCCGAGAAGTCAATAGGGAAGGCCCCAGCTGCTAAGCGCCCCTTGGAGATTATTCAGTCTCCTGCCCCTATTCAGGCGAAGAGACCGAAGACGCTGAAGAAGCCTGTCTCAGAAGTGCCACCCTCCTCTCCTATCTCTATAGAGGACTCAAGGTCGGGCAAGCACGACATTACTATAAGAGACAAGGTTCAGACGATCTTCACAGAGGAGACTCAGTCGGACATTCAGGCTGACACCCATACAGCTGAGGTATCCTCTGTACCTCTCTCAGTACTGAACGCCCGTCTGAAGGCCACAGGCGAGGTAGCTGAAGAGATACCAGAGATCGGGTTGAACACCGATCTGGTAGATATCGCGATCCGCACAAGAACACAGATATGGATCCGATTTCTGGAATAGGACCTGCTGGAGGAGACCATCAGGGTCAGGTCCCTATCCACCTTGCTCGAGGAGGAGCAAACTTTGAAGGAGGAGATTGGCTACGAGGAGCCAGCTGACATCTCCTCCCTGGAGGATCTTCGTGCAGTGATGCTGATGCTCCTGCACAATAGGACTCAAGGAGCTGAGCACTCAAGGAGCTGAGCCATCTTCTACTCAGCCTCCTCTGTTTCAACCTCCATCCCCTCCTCGTGACGATCAGTCACCACCTAAGGATGCAGATATGGGTGAATCTGCTGAAGGCAACACACCCAAGAACGATCAGCTACCACCACCATCTACATCAGGTGCGATCGTTCGGACTCCATCCTTGTCTCAGCCACTGAAGCGCAGATATCAATTTGCTGAGATCAAGGACATATCTATAGAGTCCATCAATAAGGTCATAAAGCGACAGGCACATAAGAACCGAAACATTGTCGATGATGTGAGCAAGAAATGGAGCAGGTTCACGGAGGCACCAACTAAATCGCTGACCGGGTTGACAGCTGAAGTGCAGAACATCAGCACCCCAATTGCTGTGAATATCGATGAGATCCTCGCGAAGGCACTGGCTGCTTAGAAGACCGACTTGGATGCTCAGTTCCAGATAATCATATAGTCGCTCGCCAAAACTTTTTCTAAAGAAGTGGCGGCTGTAATAGGTCGAGTTCAGAAGGCAATGGAGGAGAGGAATAACTTCACTGTAGAGAGTGTCTCCAAGGCACTGACTCAGCAACATGCCTCCTGCAAGATGATAGAGGAGAATGCCTCTACCGCGGTGCAAGACTACCTAACCAAGTTTGATAAGTCAAAAGATGCTCTACTGAAGGCCATAGATCAAGAGCACGACAAGAGGTGGGAGTCTTACATGGATGTCGCTATTGACATCACTACTGGAATGTCCTCGGTCAAGGACTTAGTAGCAGAGCGGACCAAGAAGGTCACTGCCCTGGCCACCCTCCTTGATGATGCCAAAAAGGGGGGAAGGGTCGAGAGCTGCTCAACTCAGATTAATTCTGAAGGCTGAAGATCAACAGCAGCTGGGCGGACTGAGTTCAACAGCTGAGAAGGCCATTGTGCTGGCAGCTGAAGGAGTTACTGAGCAAGCGGTGGCGGAGGTGACAACTTATCTGGAAAATCTGCCTGTTGAAGGCTCACCTCCTCCCGCACCTGAGCAACATATCAAAGGTAAAGGGAAGGTACTTGATGATCCTAGCCCTCCTAAAGCTCAGAAGAAGCTCAAGTTCCACTCGCGAGAAGAACAAATAGCTTTTGATGAAATGCTCGCGAGGGAACTAGCAGAAGAAGAGGCTAAGCAGAAGCCTGCTGTTATGAAGAAAGGAGTCCAGATTTGTTCTCCGCGATCTAAGCTAACTAGATCAGTAGCAGCAGAGCTCAGTAGACCAGAGCTCAGCAGTCGCAGAAGTCCAAGACTGACCAGCAGGGTAGAGCCTCAGGTTCTAACTCCAAATCGCAATCGCTTATTGAGTCAGAGGAACAACCTCATGTTCCCTCCTATGTCCCCTCCATAGAGCAAGAACAGGAGATGAAGGAAATCTGGGACACAATGGAGAGGGCCTTGGACAGGACAGTTGAGGCTAGGAAGATCAGTGCAGCGGGAGAGAGAATTCGCCTGGTTGACTTAGAAGCCCTCAGGTTGCGAATCGAGAAAGAAGCCAGGGAGAGGGTACCAGTGAAGGATAGGAGTATCCCTCGTTCCTCCCGGTTCTTCAAGACTAGAGAGACCCTGAGTCAAGTGAAACGCATTATCTACAAAAGAACTGACGACTGGGTGCCTCTCAAGCTCAATCAGCAGTGGGAGCACATGAAGGTGGAATTCATCAAAAGATTCCATGTATGGAGGATTGGTAATGTAGATCCCTCTTCAGATCAAGATTCTTACTTCAAAGATCTACTGACCACCATGATTCCAGCTGTCCTAGCTGAGATTCAGACTCTGCTTGAACAGATGGGTCAACCGCTGAAGGCACCTCCCTTTCGGACTCTACCTCCTCCCATGACGCATGAAGGAAATCTATGCAAAAAGGAGATAGAAGAAGAGATCGAGAACACTATATATAGCAGAGGTCTGGAAGAAGCTGATGCAGATGACTTGGCAGAGATCAAGGCCTTGAGGAAGCGTGTCTACAAGAGCTATGGTCTTGAGCTCCCGGAGAAGAAGTCAGCAGACTTTCGAGCAAGGATGCAATAGTTCAAGAAGCAGAAGCCCAGCTGATCTTCTCTTCCTAGTCTTGCTTCTAGTGATAGCTTGTCATTATAATGCAAATCTCTATCATATATGACAGTATCAGACTTTTGGCCCTGACAATAACTCATTGTCTTTAAGGCTTTATCCTTTACTTTTCAGCACGACTGATCACCTCAGTGATCAGCTCCTAACTTATCTTATCTGACTTATGTGACTTATGTGCTTATCTGCCTTAGAATCTTTTCCTACTAATTAATATTCTCTGATATATGGCTTATACTTAGGGGGAAGAACTCTTTTATGATATAGTAATAAAAAGGGAGAAATATAGGGGAAAATTGTTTCTAAGGGGGAACTTGCATCTTGGGAAGATAACTGATAAATGCTGAAATTTCATTTGATGATTAGCTACTATATGATCTATTCTGAACCTATAATATCTGTATCAACCTTGTGCTGAATTTTTTATGTACTGAAAATTCTGATACATGTCAGTAGAACCAGCATGCTATACCTATGTTAACTGTAGTCATATGCTCTGATACATTCAACTATGTTTAACTTTCGTAGTTTGACTCTGATACTTAACTTCTTGATCATAAGTTTACTCTAATATTCTTTACTTGTGACTGCTTTGTTTCTCATTTTCTTTATCTTAGTCAGCTGTATTTGCTGACTGGAGCACTCTCTTGTAATACATATTATGTTCAGTAGCTATTAGTCTTAACCTTAGCATGCTCTCTATGATAGAAGATATAATAGGTTTTGGCATCATCTAATAGGGGGAAATTGTTGGGATAAGGATTCAGTAGGTGAATCTATAGATCTGATAGTTTTGATAAATTTGGATAGATTTGATAGATCCCAAAACCCCAGCTGAATATTGTACCTTCGTATCTGTATTGCCTAGTCGAGTTCAATCATTAGAACTCAGTAGGACAGAGTTCAGTTGTTAGAACTCAGTAGGACAAAGTTCAGTAGCTGCAGGATTCAGTAGAAGACTTCACTCAGCTGAAGAACTCAAGATCGAAGAAGTCAGTTGTACAACAACCTCCAGCTGAATCTGCCTAGGAATTCGTGCCCATGCACTGAAAGCTCAGATGAACGTCAGTAGGAAAGACACTTCAGTTGCAGGTCCGAGGATTCAAAGGAAGTCAACATTGATGTTAGACAAGTCTCAACTGCCAATCTACCTCGACCAATAAGGAGCCGACAACGACCATATACTGTGACAAAAGCTGCTCTGAAACTGAAAAAGAGGAGAATCTCTACAGTGTAGCTGCTCGACAACGTTCAAATTATTTTTTCTTGTTGCATCGACACGTGTCTAGTGCCCCGTCCAACGAATCTATTCACCATCGACGCCTATAAGTAAGAGAAGTCGCTATACAGAGACGACACCGGGAACCTAAGCTTTCTACGCACAAACTCTTAGCAATCTCAAGCAGAATCCATTGAAGAACTAGCATCCATTGAAGATCACCCTTTATTTCATCACTTAGAGTTTTATCTTGTTCCCCTTCTCTTATCTAAGCAAGCTCAATGTATATCTTTATCTTAGAAACCTCGAGGAAGTTCACATCCTTGTGAAACCGTTCTTAATTGTAAGAACTTCCTCTTAGTTGGAGAAGACTCAAACTCTTCAAGTTTGAACCCTTGTAAAAGTCACTACGACTATAAGTAGAAAATCTGTCTCGCGCACAGATCACTGAGAACTTGCTCAGTATAAATTTCAAGGTTTGCGTCTGTCCAGTGAACAAACCAACTGAGACTTGCTCAGTATAAATATAACAAGTATCCTGCTTTGGTCAAGACAGTGGATGTTGGACCTAGCGTGTCCGGACCATTTTAAAAATCGCTATGTTGATTTACGGTTTTATTTAACTGATCATACTGCATACAAACCGTATTTCACAAAACTCAACATAAAAACCAGTGTTTTCTAACCTAGATATTTCATATACCTACACTTCCGCACACACTCTGATACAGAACGACTGTTCGACTGACTCAAGTCAGTAGAGCTGAACTCAGAAGAAGATTTTCTGCCCACGCGATCTGAAGTATATTTGGCTATCTGACTCACTTTAGTAGCAAACTCAGCTAGAGCTGACTTCGCATTTGAGAGAAATTTGCATTCAGGTGTATTCACCCCTCCCCCCTCTACAACTAAATCACGTCTCAGGACCAACACGAAGTAAAGAGAGGCATATGCTAGGATTGGATTTTTCCTCAGCCTCTTCCCAGCCACGAGACACAATTCAGTTTCCTCTTCAGCTTCAATTACCATGAAAGCGGTTTCATCATCTGATGATTCCATAAATAATTATTCATCGCTCGTGTAATCGAAAAGTTCTCCGGCTATATAGGCTTGCCTTTATATGATAAATTTGTTCCTTCTAGCTTGCCTTTCAGCTCTTTCAACAGTAGAGAGCTCTGGACATTCATACTGGTAATGTCCCGTATTTTTGCAGTTGTAACACGTCGAGCTCTTACCTTCCTTTCTTGGTGTCTCATTATTTCCAGTGGAAGCAGTCTCAGTATGCCTACATTCAGGTAGAGATTTAGATTCACCTTTTGGGTAATTATTTTCTCTCTTACTTTGGTAGCTTTTCGAACCTCTTTTAATCTTCTTGAGCTTATCCTTCTCCTTTTGATACTTTACAGCAAGGAGGGCATACTTCTCAGCTAGACTATCAGCAGTTGGGATCGTCTGTGAGCTTCCAACTAATAGACTAGTGACTAAAGGACTAGCTCCAGGTGTTTCGACCATTCCTTTATAGGCGTGATCCATTGGCATATCAATGTGAACATTGGGAGTATGCGGAAGATTGAACTCAAACTCCTCAGCTTTTAGTTCTGAAAAAATATTGTCATGAGTAACAGTACTTAAGTCAGTTCTTCATGTAGGAAAAGAGTACTACTTGGGCCTAGTAAGAGCCCTTAAAATTTTTGTATTTATCTCCTTGTCGTCGAAAGTTTTCTTGAGTCCCTTGATGTTGTTGATTTGATTTGTGAATCTAACACTGAAATAATCAATTGACTCTCCGAGAATCATTGCAAAGGCTTCGAGCTTTTGTAGCTCCAACTCTAGTTTGTTCTCCTTAATATGTGTAGTTCCTTTACTCAGTACAGCGAGAGCATTCCAGAGCTCTTTTGTAGTTTTGCAGTCCTGCACTCTTTCGAGGTATAAGTCACTAAGTGTAGTCAGTATTGCATCGTGTGCGAATCGGTCAAGGTTATGCAACTTTATCTCTTCTGGTGTAAAGAAACTCTTGTCCTTGGGAACTTTTTCACCAGTCCTGGCACCTATTGTTTCCACAGTTGCATATTCGACGCTGTTGACCATGGGAGCAAGATCCTTTCTCCAGGACATCCGTCATGCTGTCATGCAGAGACGTCAAGTGTGCCTCTTTTCTTATACGTCATACTACGTAGTTTTACTGAAAACATGGGTACTGTCCTTATACCTGATATGTCAGTCATCGTGAAGATATGTTGTAGGATGCTATGAAAGATATGCAAGAGCAGAGAAAACGGATTTCAAGATCTGTTCCAGTAGACCATTATATTCAGAAAATGATGATCAGAAGAACACCGCTCTGATACCAATTTTTGGTCTAGAGGCGAGCCTTCAGGTGTAGACGGGGTGGGGGGGGGGAGGGTTTGAATACACCTGAATGCAAATTTCAACTCAAACACAAAAGTCAGTATCTACTAAACAAGTTAGGTTGCCAAATAAGCTTTCTCAATCGTATGGGCAGAGGTTATCTGTCTACTGAGTCCTATCTAGTGACTTTAGTCAGTGAACAATAATTCAGTATAAGATAGAGTGCAGAAGTGTAGGCCCAAATAATTTTCGTCTAAAGTTTGAAAACACATTTTATGCTGAGTGTGATTTTTAAAGATCAGTTGTATGCAGTATGAAACAATATATCAACACAAGTAGTTTTTCAAGTGGTTCGGATACGCTGGATCCTACGTCTACTGTCCTGATTAAATTAGGAGTTCTTGATTACTTATATTGAATAAGTAGCAGTTGATCTGTACGCTGGACAAATACTCTAGTTATAGTCTTAGTGACTTTACAGTTTTAAACACGAGGTTCAGTTTTCTTCTAATAAGAAGGATTCCTTATAATAATAACAGTTCAATAAGTTGAACTCCTTTGAATTTTCTAAGCATAAGATATTACATAAATCGCTTAGAATAGAGATTGGAAAAAATAGATCTCTAGAGTGAAGAACTAATTATTTCTCTCTTTGTATGATGAGTTCTTCATTGTGAAAGCTTTTTGGTTGCTAGAGCGTTTGAATACTTGAATGTGTTTAGTTCCCTGTCTTCTCTGTATTAAAACTCTTCTGTATTTATAGTCTCAACTTATGAATAGATCCAATGGAAAAAAGGTCTAGACACGTATCAAAAACGACAAGAAAACGACGATCTTGAGTTTTGAATGTCACTGTAGGGATTTACTCTTTTTCTGTCTAAGGAGCAGCTTTTTGTTAGAACAGGTACCGTGCTGATAGCTCCTCATTGGTCAAGGTTAGAGAGTTGGTAATGTTTGTTTAAACTCCAACGCGGGTACTGAGTTGACTTCCTCAAATTCCTCGGACGCTTTTACTCAGTTGTCTTCTACTGACATTCTTCTCAGATATTTAGTACTTGGCTCGATTTTCTCTACTGATTCAGTGGGTTCTGAAACACTAAACTGAATTCCTTAGTGTTGAGTCCTTCCAGCTGACAAGAGATGTTCTACTGAACCTATCAGCTACTGAATTCTAGCTAGCCTACTAAGTTCCTAACATGCTGAACTCAACTAAGTTATTACATTATTGGTTCATCATGCAGCTAGGGGTTTTGGAATCTTCAAATCTTATCATATTGAATATCATACCCAACATAGGCATACTTTAGATGTGTCAGAAGCTGTTTGAGTTCCAACTTTGGAGCCCTAATGATTGACGACAACAGCTTTTCAGAAGCGTCTTGCTTGGTCAATTGAGACACGCTGCTGACAGTCGCTAACTATGGAGTTGCATATAGCTTTACTTTTCTCTGATATCCTCGTCCCTCATATCCTCAACATCTGATTTGGTCAGCCCTTGAGTTCCTCTATTTTATCTAGCATCACATACGTCTCAAGATATTGTTGGACAAAACTTTCAGTGGAGTTAGTAGATAAATCATTCTCATGATCATGATCATAGGGCTTCTTATGTGCTTCGGCAATGTGATGAATGTAGATTTCATTACAATATGCAACACTTATAGAACCCCCATCCACATTAATTATCATTTTCACGGTTTTTAAGAATGACCTACAAAATAAAAACACACACAGTCCCCTCAACTTGCCTATCGTTAGTATCCATAACATAGAAATCTACCGGATAGAAAAAAATTGTTAAATCTGATGAAAATGTTCTCCAGTAGGTCAATCGGAGAAATGCATGACCTCCGCTAGTTGAATGATCACCTTAGTGGATACTAATTCGGCTCCAATTAATAGATTATAAATGGACAATGGCTTAACATTAATTGTGCACCCAAATCACATATAGCTTGCTTAATTATGACATCACCCATCAGACTGGGCAGTGTAAACATACATAGGTTAGCACACTTGGCGGGCAACATCCTTTGAATGATCACTGATACAGAGTGGTCCATCACAACCTTTCCAGACTTCGGGACATTTCTAGTTATAAAGTCCTTCACGAGCTTCCCAAAATTAGGAATTTTCACAGCTTCAAGGAAGGGAATATAGATCTGCAATTTTTCAAACAGCTTAAGGTAGTCCATGTACTCCTTGTTCGATGTCCTTCTCGTTTCCAAAGCTTCAGGATATGGTGGGGGAAGTATAATTTTAGACTCTAGTTGGCCAGTCTGAATGACCTCCTCATCCTGTTTAAGTTCAGGATCTTCAACATTTTGTCTTGTTGGGAATCTGGTTGCACATGCTATTCTGCAACCTTCATTTTCTCTGTTGGCATCTCCGGCTGTCTCACTTGTGTAGTTGGGCCGGCAGTTCATTTCCTCTACACAGTGTAATTTGATTGTAGTTTTGGGCATTCGGATTTGACTTAGTCTGAGCTGGTAGCTGCCCTTAAGAATTCTTCATCTCTTACACTGCATAATTGAGCTTAGTCATCTGCTTGGCCAGGTCATCCATAGTAGTTTGTTGATCTTTGTTCCTATGATTCATCTCCATTTGAGTCTGGATCATATCCTTCTATATTTGTTATTGAAATTTACTAGTATCCTTCTGTAAAGAAACCATTTCGGCCAAAAGCTTCTCCAATGGGTTTTGGTGCTCTGATTGGGCAGGTGGAGCACTTTGTTGTTGAAACTACCTTTGATGTAGGGGTTTATTCTGCTACTGATAATTTTGTTGTTGTAGAGGCTGGTATGGCTGCTGAAATTGTTGTTGAGGAGGATTCCTTGGATGAAATTGTTCTGCCGGCTGTATCCATCTAAGGTTCGGATGAACCCCTTGTTATCCACTCCAATTTCCAGCCGTATTTACTTCCTCTCCCGGAGATTGTAACAAGTATGTCCTTTTTTGACCACATGCTCCACATGCGTGATCAATATTCAATTGGTTTCAAGCAGAAGTGTTCTGCTTAAGCAATCAGTCTAGTTTATCTTCAAGCTGGCTGAATTTTTCTTCGACCTTTATATCAATGTCGTCCATATAATCTAAATAAGACCAATTAACAACTTTTCTTGTTTCTCTCGGTCCCTTTTATTGTGATGTGGATTCGGCTAGTCGCTCAATGATATTCCTCACATCTTCGTAGAGACTAGTGTAGAAATTTCCCTTCAGGCCAATATCCACCATGGCTTTTGCTTCATCGGTCATACCTTGATAGAGGATCTATAAAAGTTCCACATCCGATTAGCCATGGTCAGGGAAACTATCGACCAGTTATCCAAGTCTCTTCCAATATGTGCTGAAGGTTTCGTTGAGAACTATGCTTGTGCTCCATCTTGAAGTGTGAATATAAAGCCTTGAGCTTGAATACATTTAGATTGTCTGCCTGTGTAAGTTATAGACTTGGTTGAACATCGCCAACAAGGAACTTGGGTTCTTGTTCGTCTTCCCATAGATTTAGGCATTGATGCCACCATATTCAACTTGGCATCTATCTAGTGAGTAGTGGTAATCTAGATTGGACCAGGTAAGTCCTCTCCTATATCAAGCGGTTCGGTATTCATTCTCAAGGGTTGCGGTTGATTGACTTCGTCGGCCATCACTTCCTCTTCTGATTCTGAGCTTTCTGCTGGAGTGTTCTACCTTGTTTTATGAAACAAGACTATCTCTTATGTTGGTTAGCAACCATGCAAATTCTGAGAATTAATTCAGTATAGTCAACAGAGTATCGAACACAAGGAACGGAGACTATAAATCATTTTCCTACTTATCTTACGGATTTTGGTTAGCAACCACGCAAGTTTGGGATTTTACTAAACTAAGAATTGTAAAGAAACTGAACTGAAATAAAAAAATGTATTAACTGGGCAATTAAGAGATAGGTCCAACAAAATATTCACACCCACATGTTTCCAATCATCGACATTTAATATTAATTAATCCTAAGAATCAACTAGTTATAGACCACCGTAATTAAACTGACACGACCCTTATTCCAAAACGGCTACTTCCCTAATCTAATTACAACGTACGTTGTTGGACAATCAATAGATTTAATAAATAGACAACTTTATCGATATAAGAGAACCTAGTTTAGGAGCCTACTCGTATGTTGGGCATCAAATAGTCTCCTGTCGGTTTAATCCAATTACTTTAAAAATGCCATATGCTTTAAGAATATTGGCTCTGAGGTTCTTGATGGCTTCTTGATCTTTTGGCTCATTCAGACTTATAGATTTCTTATACATAGCAAACTTGATCTCATCCTCAATCTCCTTCATACATATATTACCTTCAACTGTCCTTGGAGGAGAAAGAACTTAGAATGCTGGTGCTTTCAGTGGAATACCCTTTGTGTCTAGAATAGTCTGAACTTCTGCGTAGAGATCCAATTCATAGATGATAAGAAAATCTTTGAAGAGTTGATCGGGGTCTGCATGGCTGCTAGATGTAGAAGCTCTTGATGAAATAAGTTTTGATGTCTTCCAATCTCTGGTTCAGTTTCCATGGTATCCAACTACTAGTACGAGGGTGTAAGATGTTTTCGAGATGGCTCTTCTGACTTCCTCGTCTGTAAGATGTTTCTGAGATGGCTTTAAGATGTTTTAGTTGAATCCGTTCTTTCGCTTCTTTGTAGGTTCCTTCCCTGAGAGCGTGTAGATCAGCTAGATGTAGTCTTTCTCTTGCTTCATTGATCTCTCTGGCCTCAGTAGTCATATCTAGGCCTCTTTTGCAAGCATCTCATAAAGCTTTCTGTTCAGCCAGCTGTTCTTTTGCCAGCTTCGTTGTAGGCACATGTTCTTCAGATGTAGGCTCTTCTTTAACATCTGAATCCTTAGCTTCTGATGTTTTTGACTACTGATCTTCTTTTGCCTTTCCTTGTTTGGCTTTTACTGCTTTGGCTCTTGTCTGCCTAGGAATTATATCGGCTTCTTCTGTAATTTCATCTATGCGGCTAGAACTTCTTGTTAAGCAGCTAAATATCCAGCATATTCCCTATCATATTCCTGTTGTTCCTCTGGACTTGTAAATTTCGGTGGAGGAAGTGGAGGAGTGGGAGAGCGTGCCGCTGGTTTCTTGCCTATAGCAGCTGAGCGTATATGCTCATCTTCTTCAATAGGCTCATCTGCGAACTGAGCTATCTCCTATATAGCTGCTTGTGCTCAGGATCCTTCTCTTGATCCTCCAGTAACTGAGGCATGAGGGACTATTTGTCTCGCCTATCATTTCTCTATCTCTCCTTCTTTGTCCTTCCCTTGCTATCCTCCCCCCTTATTTCCTTACCTTTGAACTTCCACCTGAATCTGTGTGAGGGTCAGATCTTCTGCTTTGATCTCTTGCACTGTGTCCTTACTACTTTCTTCCCCCTTTTTTGCATTATATACTTTTGGCACACGGGTCGAGAGGGTAGTGATCTTCTCTGAAAAGGTTTCGACAACATTCTGAACTGTACTGAATCTAGCTTTAAGTATCGTCGATACTGCAACAGTGTCTCTTGCTAGTGTTTGTCATGCTCAGTTTTGAAAGTGTGTAGTAGTTCAGTCTTCTGTGCAACATGTATGCTAAGCGACTCATTTAGGAGTCGTGTGGAATTGCATCACCTGCACGGCATTTACGTGTGGCTTAGAGACACTAGCTGTTGCGAACTTATTACGCTCTTCGTTGATTTTCAATATCTCTATTACAACGGCATACAGTTTTTCAGTGAAAGACTTGGCTTGTGCTTTGATAAGTTGTTGAAACTGCGCTGTAAGATCTGTCTTCTGAGCTTCTAGTGTTGTCTTGAGAATTAGTTCAGTATCAAGAACAGTGGGAGTATTGATTCTCTGGACTTCTGAGGTGAGAGCACTAAGCTTTTAAGTCTGGGCCGTGGTGTATTGTGACCACTTGATGTGAACATCCTTGGTTAGAAGTCTGTTCTTATGCCCTTGCGCTTCACGCTCTTTTTGTTAGATTTGGGAGAGATATTATATATATCTTCAACCTGATAGCTTGACTGAACTCAGTAGTTGTGATCGGCTGCTTTGTAGAAGAAGTAGTATCAGCAACGATGGCACCTGAAGATGGGAGTGGAGGTGGTGTGTAATCATGATTGTCCCTCAGCAGATCCTCGCTGGTCTGCATCCTTGGGTGCTTAAACCTTATCAGATTCATCACATCTTCAGTTTGTGGCTGAGTCTGAATGTTAGTGTCACTCTTCTCACATAGAAGAAATAGGATAGTGGACCTGAGATCGTCAATAGAAGCAATATAAGCAGGTTCTCCATAGCCAATCCTCTTTGCCAGACTCTGAGTCCTGAATTTCAACGTGTTCCACCACAGTTACAGGTATGTCCTCTTTTTAAGTAATCTCCTCTTCTTTGAGCTATGTATGAGGCTCTTTTGTGATTGGTGCTGAACGCTTATCAACAACACCTCGGTCTATGGATTTCTCAACCGCAGTTCTAGACTAAAATTTTATGATCTTCTGATCAAAATATTTGTAGTCTGCTAAGGTAACTTTGCTAACACACTCATCCTTAATCATGATGGAAACGTTGCTCCCATATAGTAGCTTGCCAATGGGTGAGAGTGTCAGAATTCCATCAAGACTCTGAGTTCAGTAAACTTCTCATGTTGAGTCCAGTTCTATTGACTCCTGAACACCTTTCAGTATAGTGCTCCTACTGAGTCCAACCATACTGACTCTTCACTTCATGGTACTGCGGCGGATAGTCTACTGATGGACAGCAGACGGAACTACTGAGCTGGAACCATGCTGAAGGCGAGTCTACTGAGTCTGAAAAACTCAAATAGAAGGTGTTAACTTTTACACGGGAATGGTTCACCAATCAACATAGGGTTTTGGGATCAGTCAAATCTTCTACTGAATCATCTCCTAACATGAACCTTCTAAAAAGAAGAAGTTTGACACCCCACCAGCCATTGTCGAGAATATAGATATTATGGACAAAGTGAAGCAACTCAGGCAAGGAGGATGCTACTCTTAAAGACAAAGTGAAGAGAGTTAGTTCGGAAGAAACTCAGTTAGAGCAGATAGTCAAAACTGAAGAGCTCCCTATAACTGAAGCCTCAGAGGACTTACCAGTAGCAGTTCAAAAAGCCAAGAACAGAGTTGAGGAAGAAGTGTCTGATCTCATTCCAAAGATCGCAGATCACCCTGAATAGATAGACATATAGCCTGCAGCGCTAGAGTTCAAATCCGTCTCAGATTTCTTGACTGGGATATCCTCACTAAGACGATCGATTTAAGGATCGTGTCTATATTAACAGTAAAGGAGCAAACTATTAAGGTTCAAGATAGGATATGGGAACCCTTTGGTATTACTTCCACAATGCTCCTCCTGCTGAGTGAAAAAAAAAAGAAAAAGAAATAACATAGTAAGTTGTTCAAACTCAGCATCAAGGTGACGATAACAATGAAGATGATGATGTTGATAATAAGGAAGATGATGATGTTGATAAGGATTCAGCATTAGCACCCAAGGAAAATTTGCTGAGGGTAACTCTCCTAGTGATCATGAAGACGCGCCTCCAACTCCTGCCTCTGGTGCCATCACAACTGCTACTACATCTTCTTATACCCCACAACCGATCACTACAATTGAGCCGAGTCTAGCAAGACTTGCTATCAGGCCAAGCCCCTAAAAGAAATCTCTGCGAAGAGTATCAATAAGGGTCTCAATAAGCAAGGTGAGAAGAATAGACTAATGGCCAAAGACGTTCATATAAAGTGGTTTCAACGCATGAAGGCGCAGAGTGAGAAGCTGGATACTCTCACTACTGAAGTCAAGAGGATCAGTGCGACTTTGTCTCCTAACATTGAATCTATCCTCGTGTCTGCCTTATAAGCTTAGAAGGCAGATTTTACAGCACAATTTCAGCAACACTATAAAATCAAGCTAACTTATTCTCTAAAGAGTTGTCTGAAGCTATTAAGACAATGCTTAAGACTGTTGAAGAAAGAAACAAGCTAGCTGCTGCATGTGTCTCTCAAGCGCTCACTTAACAGGCTTAGCCATCAGTAGCTTTCCTAGTACCTTACCTACTTTATCGCCTCCCAAAAATTTTAGAAGCGCTGAAACCGAAGAGAGCCCTACTGACCATCAGACTTTATCCAGTCAACTGACTAAGGATTAAGAGGCAAAAGTAATCAACACACACACTCACACTGATCACCTAACTCATGCTTATGCTTTACCACTTATTTTACTTGTGATGTCTTTAGATTCATAATTTGAATTGTAATGATTTTTGCATCATCAAGTAGGGGAAAAGTGTTGGGTGATTATTTAATATAAGACCCCTAGTGGAATGATGAACCAGTATAATGTAATAGCTTAGTTGAGCTCAACATGTTAGAAACTTAGTATACTAGTTAGAGTTCAGTAGCCCCTTAGACTCAGTAGATTATTCTTCTCAGAAGTTGACAGACTCAGTGGTTGAAGACTCGGTAGGATTCAACAGAATCTACTGAAGGTGTATTGAGTATCAGTACCTAAGGATCGACCTACAAGATAAATCTCTCAGAGGATGTCAATAGAGGACCACTCAGTTAAAGTATCCGATATAGTAGATGAAGTCAACTCACCATCATTCTCAGAGTTTAAAAAAGCATCACCTACAAATCAACCAAGAGGAGCAACCATACTTATCCTAACATAATGCTTTCCTCAAGTTGAAAAAGATAGAATCTCTATAATGATGTTCAAATTGAAGATGGTCGTTTTTCTTATCGCTTTCGACACGTGGCTAGGTCTTCTCTAACGAATCTTTTCATTGGCTAAGACTATAAATAGAGATCGATCTTCAAGCATTGAAGATACTGGGAATACAAATCATTCAAGTGATAAAATTTCTCGCATTCTTAATGCATACAAAGCGAGGAACCCTCTAACCATAGAAATCAGATACAGTTCTTCACTGTAGACTATCTTAACTCCCATTCTCTATTCTCCAAGCATTTTGTTGGGAGATGATTCAGTAGCCTAGTGCTCAGTAGATTTGAATGATCCCAAAACCCTACTTTGACTGATGAACCATTCAGTTGTATTTGTGGTTCTGTCTCTGAGAGTTTCAGACTCAGTAGACATCCTTCCTACATGGTTCAGGCGTTCAGTTCTGTCTGCTGATTCTTCAGTAGACTATCAACCTCAGTACCATGAGAAGAAGACTGAGTAGTACTAGACTCAGCAGGAGCAGTACACTAAAAGGAGTCAGTGGAACTGAACTCAGCAGGACTAGTTCACTGAACTCAGAGTTGATCTTCAGTAGAGCTGAACTCAGTAGGAGTATGCTACTGAACATAGATCAGACCCAACAACGGCCAGACAGTCTTCTGACTGTCAGAAGATCTTATAAGTCAAATCAGCAGAGTCATACGAGGTATAGAGAAGTAAGCTTCAGATCTACCTTGAAGTCTGTTTGTCTCACCTACTTTTCTCAGCCTCGACCAATGACAAGCAGCCAGCTGTCTACTTTCTGATTAAAGCTGCAAGTCAACATCTTTCCGGAAATGAAAGGAAAGGACTCTGTCACCATACTTTGAAAGAGCCGTTAGCTACCCAAAAGAGAGAGACACATGGATCGTCGTCTCCAACGGATATTTCCATGTCTCTCATCTATAAATGTAGGGAAGATTTCAAATTGAAGCTCACGACACATACAAGAACACATGAGCATTTTACGAGCAACTCAGAATTGACTCAAAGTTTTCCGCAAGAACTTCAAAGAGTTATTCCCAGCAAAAGGCGACATACTTGCTCAAAGGTAACCTAGCTGAATCAGATCATAAGCCTCTAGTATCCAAGCGACTAAATACGAACCCTGAGTCTATACTTAACCGTTCGTCGCTCTAGAAGCCACTTTCTTGTTCCCTTCCATCTAACCTAAGCTCAGCAGACTATATCTATAGCTTAGATCGAAGGAATTCATTCCTGAACTGTTCTTTATTGTAAAGAACTCCTTCATAGTTGGAGAGTTTGTCAAACACTTAAGTTTGATACCTTGTAAACTGAGAATTGCTCAGCATAAATCTCAAGACCAGTGTTTGTCCAATGCACAAACCGACTGAGACTAACTCTGTATACTAAAATAGCCTCTTGATCTTTTCGGGATAGTGGCGTAGGATTGTTAGATCCGAACCACTTTAAAATTGCTTGTGTTCAGTGAGCTCTATTTTTACTGTTGCATTCATTACTGTTCATACTGAAAATATCTTTTAAATCATTCAACTGTGTTTCAGCAAAGCTTAAGAGATTGCACTAATATGCTGAAACAGTTTTCCTAAAAACATTTTCTAACTCAACTGAATTTAGGCCTACACATTTCCGCACTCTACTGAACTTCTACTGAACGGTACTGAATTCTGACCTAAGTCAGCTAGCAGGCCTCAGTGAAGTCAGTCACTCTACCACGCGATTCGTAAACGCCTTATCTCGGTTTCTCGAACTCGTTTAGTACGACATCTTCCTGAAAGGGACTGTTCGCGTTTTAAGTTGAGAAAGTTTTCATGTGTATTCACCCCCCCTCTACACCTGAACGTTTATCTCGGGACCAACAATTGGTATCAGAGCGGGAGTTCTCTAAAACTCTTGTTTTCTGAAACTGGTCTACTTGAACAGATCCAGAAAACGTTTTCACTGCATATCATTCTTCATTCATATCACAATTTTCAAAGTCTGATATGTCAGGAATCAGGATGGTACCCATGTTCTCAGTAGAGAACTACGGGGTATGGCGAGTCAGAATGGAGGCACATCTGACTTCCTATCGTTCTTATGATTTATAGTGTCGAAACCGAGGATCCAGCACAAGGAGGCGGCATGGTGACCGGGAAGAAGATCCCTAAAGATACAAGCCTCTTCACTCCTGAAGAGAAGAAGGTTCACAACTTAGACCGGGTTGCCAGAAATGCCATACTGACCACCCTGAGTGATTCCTATCTTGGAAGAGTTCAGGACTGCAAGTCCGCGAAGGAACTCTGGGACGCTCTAGTGCTACTGAGTCGGGGGACTCAGAAGATAAAAGCAAACAAACTGGCGTTGGAACTTCAGAAGCTGGAGAGACTGTCTCTCATGCCTGGTGACACGATAGAAGATCTTAACGTCAGATTTACGGATCTGATGAACTCTATCAACGTGCTGGGAAAGATAATCTCCAACCGAAAAATGAATCTCAAGATATTGAGAGCACTGCCGGACGGACATTGGACTCCATTTTCTACTTTGCTGAGACATTCTGACGTTGATATTATTTCTCCTGATCATATCTTTTCAGAATTAAAAGCTGAGGAGTTTGAGTTCGGTCTACCTCAAAGGAAGCAGCGAGCTGAAGTTGACACTCAAGTCGACCATACTTTTAAAGCATCAGTCAGCACATCAGCTCTTGCGTCTAGCAAGGCAGAACCTTCACTCAGTGATCTACAAGAAGGAAACCTAGCTAAGAAATACGCACTGCTTGCCGTGAAGTATCAGAAGGAGAAGGAGAGGCAAAAAAATCTCTCTAGAGTCGTCAGAGACTCAAAGGGTAAGTTAGAATATACACCCAAGCACACTCCTGAATCACATACTTCTGATTGCAGGAAACAGGAGAACTCAGCTCAGTCGAAAGACAGTGAGAGCAACGAAGATAGAGTCACCACCTGCTACAACTGGAAGAAGCCAGGACATTATCAATATGACTGTCCTGAGCTCAGTAATGCAGAGAGAGCAGCACGCAAAGCTTGAAGGGAGAAGTTCATCAAGATGCGTCAAGCATATATTGCCGGTGAACTCTCAGACGACTCACATGAAGTCGACTCCTTCATGGATTCATCAGATGATGAAACGGTATTCATGGCCGTAGAGCTCGAACAAGATGTTGAAAAGTATCTTATGGCAGGAGAAGAGGATGAGGTAAACTCTCACGCTCCATTTAACTCCTCTTCACACTACACACACGACACTATTTCAGGTGCAGAAGAGAATCTGGATATCTCGATCGCGTATGAGGAACTACTAGACGAGCAGATTCAGATGAGCCTACAGCTCAGTAAGACTCTTCAAGAGTTGGATACCCTGAAAGTGGAGAATCAGAGACTTTCTCAGGAGAGTCAGGTTGCTACGAGTCAGAAGGACATGTGTTGAGACTCAGAGAGGAGATTAACTCTCCGATGAGCAAGTCCTCAGCATCAAGAAGATCAGATCTCAGTACTGACCAATGACTTGACTCAGAAGGATACTGAACTGAGTCTACTGAAGCAAGAGTTGTCAGGACTTCAGACTAAGCATGAAATGCTTAAGAAGAGTGATGATGTCTGGAGAAATCTAATGACAGAGCGGTACATGGGCGCTGAAAAGAAGCTTGAGACAATGCTAGCCAGAAAAAGGCCTAAGCACTGCAAGGAGGGAGTTGGATTCAGTCATGGAGCCTCCGCATCTGCCCCCGTACGCTCACAGAACAGGCTAGCTGATAGATTTATTCAAGGGGAGACTATCGGTGCTGAGATTTTGAACCCCCTAGCAAAGAACAAACATAAGATGAAGGCACCTCATCCCAGCTATCAATATTCTGACAAGAAGATTAGCTCAAAATCACCCCAGTTCAGTCAAGGGGGAACCAGCAGAGTTAAATGGGCTGATTAGTATGGACCTCCACAGCTGACACATCCAGCTCAGTATGGGTCATATTACTATGATCCTATAGTCAGAAGATGACCTTAAAGTCAGAAAAGGAAGAAGAAAGTCGTTCAGAAGGCAAAGGTCAGCAGTCCACCAATTCAGAAGATCAGGACTCCTAAACTTGTGAAGCCTCAAAAGTCAGCATCGACCACTCCAGTGGTCCAATATGTTGATCAGAGTGGAAAAAAACTGTTTGAGACCACCAGGGTCGTGAGACAGATTTGGGTTTCCAAAACTAACATCTAAGGACCCAAAACCAAAAATAAAGGGTACCTAAACATAATTATGTTTTGCAGGTGCACAAGGACCCTTGGTATGTGGACAACGGATGCTCGAGATATATGACTTACCAGAAGGACCTACTGAAGAATTATACTACTGAAGAAGGACACAGAATCGAGTTTGGAGACAATGCAAAAGGTTATACAAGAGGATATGGAGCACTCAGTATTGGAACCGCTACAGTTCCAAGAGTATCATATGTTGAAGGACTTCAGCATAATCTTCTCTCTGTTAGTCAATTTTGTGATAACTCGAATAGAGTGATTTTTGACGTTGGTTTCTTTGATGTCATTGATAAATCTATAGGGAAAATAGTGTTATCAGGTTCACGCAAAAAGAATATCTATGTAGCTGACTGGAAGTCAGCTGAACCTAAAGCTTGCTTACTTGCGAAGAACGATACCAGAATGGGGTGGCTTTGGCACAGAAGACTCAGCCATCTAAACTTCAAGACGCTCAACAAGCTAGGTAGAAATGCTCTAGCAAGAGGACTGCCGAATGAAGTATTCAGCAAAGACACTCAGTGTGAAGCATGTCTGAAAGGAAAGCAAACAAAGAAGCAAAATCCACCTATTCCATCGCCTTCCACTGATGGAATCCTTCAGCTACTACATATGGATTTATTCGGTCAAGTCTCTCCAGCGACGATCAGAGGCAAAAGGTATGCTTTAGTGGTCATTGATGACTACTCGCGCTACACATGGGTCATATTTATTATCAACAAGTCTGACGTCAAAACAGAGTTGCCCACGCTTCTAAAAAAGCTTAGCGTTGAGAAGAACACCAATATTATAAAGATACGTTCAGACAGAGGAATTGAGTTCCTGAATTCGATGGTGGAGGAGTTCTGCAAAGCTGAAGGCATAGAGCATGAGACGTCTGCCGCGCGCACTCAGAACAGATCTCTACTGACTAAGCAGCATAAGAACACACCATATGAATTATGGAATGGCAGGAAGCCTTTCTTATCTTATTTCCATATTTTTGGGTGTTCGTGCTTCATCCACAATAATGGGAAGGGCCACTTAAAGACTTTTGATAGCATGTTAGACTAAGGAGTCTTCTTAGGATACTCCCGGGTCAGCAAGACCTTCAGAGTTTTTAACTACCGGACCCTTTGCGTGGAGGAAAGCCCTCAAGTTGTTTTTAATGAGTTTGCTACTGAAGACGGGAGCAGAAACTCAAAATCAGAGTCTGACGACATCAGTGAACAGCTACAAGATCTGACCCTAAAAGATAAAGTTGAAAAGATCCAGCAACAAACGTAGTCGAACAGATTGACTCTACTGAACAGAGTCAATCCTAGGTAACTCAGGTCGATGAAGAAACCCAAGTAGTAACTGAGACCTCTACTGAGGATAATAATTCAGGGGGAACAAATGAAGTTCCTCAGCTGAATGCACCTGAACCTGGTGACTCAGTAGACCCAACTCCAGTAACTGAATTACTTCAATCTCAAAATTGTACAACTGAAATGCCTAACTCACCTACTATCTGTGTTGAACAAATTTCAGATGAAGAGTTGAAACATCGTCGATCGTGGCACTTCTGACTTGATTATTGGAGATCCTTCAGCTCGTGTAAAGACCTGATCCAGATTTTTTCAGGGAGAAAGCGCATTATATTCCTGCTTCTTGTCTACTGAAGAACCTCATTCAGTTGAGGACGCACTCAAGGATGCTGATTGGATCATAGCTATGCATGAGGAGCTGAACCAGTTCGCGAGAAATGAAGTATGGGAGCTTGTTTACAGACCCCAACATCAACATGTGATCGGAACCAAATGGGTCTTCAAGAACAAGCGAGTAACGAACAAAGCGAGACTCATGTCAAGCCGAAGGGATAGATTTCGGCAAAACTTTCGCTCCAGTTGCAAGATTGGAGGCAATTAGACTATTCCTAGCCTACGCAACACATCAGCGATTCAAAGTTTATCATATGGATGTGAAGTCTGCGTTCCTAAATGGCGTGCTGAAAGAAGAAGTCTATGTAAAACAGCCTCCCGACTTTCAGCAGGGACATCAGGTTTATAGACTCAAAAAGGCTCTGTATGGGTTAAAACAAGCACCCAGGGCTTGGTACGATACCCTGTTTGAGTTTCTTCTTCAGAAAGGTTTTCAGAAAGGCACAGTAGACCGTACATTATTCAGCATTCGACTGGAAGACGACATCTTACTTGGGCAGATCTACGTAGATGACATAATATTCGGATCAAAGAACGTCATCATGTGCCAGCAGTTTGAGAAAATGATGAAGGATAAGTTCGAGATGTCAATGATGGGAGAGATGAATTAATTCCTCGGTTTTCAAGTCAAATAATCTGAGAAGGGAATATTCATCAATCAGGGAAAATACACTCAAGACCTCATCAAGAAATTCGGTTGCACATCCGGGAAACCAATCAAGATCCCGATGAACACGAATATGAAAATTGATCTTGATAAAGAGGGAGTATCAATAGACCATACTGAATTTCATACTATTATTGGTTCATTATTATATCTAACTGCTACTCGACCTGACATAACTTATGTTGTAGGTGTCTGCGCTCGATTTCAGGCGAATCCTAAGCAGAGTCATATGGACTCAGCAAAGAAGATTCTCCGATATCTCAGAGGAACACCTGACATGGGTTTATGGTATCCAGCAGATGATAATATTGAACTAACTGGTTATTCTGATGTTGACTATGCAGGATGTAGGATTGACCTAAAGTCAACTTCTGGAACTTGTCAGTTCATTGGCAGTAAGCTGATTTCATGGTTTTCAAAGAAACAGCATTCAGTAGCGACGTCAACTATTGAAGATGAATACATGGCTTTTGGAAGTTGCTGCATCCAAATACTTTGACTGAGACAGTAGCTACGCGACTATGACGTCATTCAGAATGAAGTGCCGATCTTCTGCGATAGCTCCAGTGCGATTGCAATCACTTAGAACCCTGTGCTCCATACTAGATGCAAGCACGTGGACATCAGCACCACTTCATTCGTGATCATATCGAAAGAAGGATATCAAAGGGCAGATATTCTGACCAAGCCTCTAGCTGAAGCCAGATTCAGAGAACTTTCAGTAGAACTAGGTTTGCTGGACCCTACTGACTCCAGTCAGTACGAGGATTCAGGAGAGGAGCATTCAGCAAGGGGGAATGTTCACTCTCAGTACTGAACTTGTTCAGTATATGGAGATTCAACAACCATCTACACGAGGTATCAGCTGACTACGATGTTCAGCTGACATGTTTGCGTATCTCTACTCAGTAGCCAATGAAATATTTTATGCATTAATGATTCAGATTCAGCTTCGTATTCAATGCCATAGAAAATCTCATTTAATATAATGGTTTACATTTAATACACGACATTCTATGCTAAGTATGCTGAACTCTGCGGTGCATTAAATGCATGTCTAATCAAGCTACTTCTTTGGCTATATACAACTGTAATTTGACTTAGGCGGCTACGTTGATCATTACCTATTTTATAACATTAAATCTTAGTCGTCCATCTTATAAAGCATATTTAAATTGAACCGTGGATTAAAAACTGTTCATCTTCTTGATCATATAAAACACGTTCAAAGTTAGAAAAACCGCCATTTTGCTCTGTAACTTTTAAAACCCTAGAATTTTCTGAGAAAAGCATCTATTCCTTGCAAACAACTCTTACAATTTCTCAAAAATCACTTTGGTAAATCTCATGCATATTCAGTATCACGTAGATTTCTTGATAATATTCTTTCTTCGTCCAATATGGCAGAAATCGTTGAAAAAGACCGTGTTTAGTGTGATCCAATCATGGACTTCGACGCCTGCGAGTTGGACTTCATGGAAGAAATCTTTGAAGTGTTGAGGGCTTCAGGTCTGGAAGCTTTTCTCTCAAGGAAGCCAGCCTACTTCCTTCTCAGACAGATTTCAGAGCTATACCTGAATTCTGAATCTATAGATGGCGATATCCGGGGTCAGTTTATTATTCATCACGTCGCAGACCTCGCCCGTGCTGTATCGGAGATCAAGCATATACACATTAGAGAAGCTCTTCAGCAGAGCTTTCAGCTTCCCAGCATCGGGTTCAGCACTGCTGGTTATAAGGATGATCTCATGGATGAGTACTTAGAGATCTTTTGTGGTGAGCCTACGACGTTCAGGGCTGCCTTCACAAAGAACGCAATGTTGCCCAAGTATCGAGCACTGGCCTACATAGTCACTCAGATCTTGACTAGCCAGGCAGGGTCATTCGATCATGTGTCCAGACCGAAGATATAAATGATGATGGCAATATATGACCATGCACAAATCAACTGGACATAATTTTTCTGAAGGAGTTCATGACCCAGGCAGCAAAGTTTGATAAGGCATCAAAATGTCTGACTGTCAAGGGCAAGCTTCTTTACAGGATGAAGCTGATAGTTATGATAGAAGATCTTTGTGGTGCTAACCACACTATTTATGCTGACAAAGGGTACCTCAACCCCCAGAAGGTCCGATTTCAGAGCAGGACAGCAGCCCTTCAGCAGATCGGATCAGGGCCTGCTGAGCCTAAGAAAGGCTCTAAGAAAACCTCCACTCCGACCAAGAAGAGGTTGCCTCCTAAAACAACTTAGAAGACACCGACCAAGAAGCAGAAGACGGTCACTAAAGCTATAGTTGTACCTCCCCTTCAACTGAGAGATGAGGCAGAATCTTCAAAGAAGACTGTCTCAGTGGAGAAGGTAGTCTCCACTAAAAAGGGAGAGGAAGTGGAACAAGGGTGAGGAGCTGAACCTGTTACTCCTATCACTCAGACCCCATTAGACATTCCACCTCTCAGCAGCATCCCGTCTGCTGAGAAAGAGATGTCTCCAATAGAAATTGAGGACTCGAAGACAGCTTCAGAAGTAGAGACCATCGGGATGGAGGCCTCAACTCTTCAATCCAGAGCCTCCCGTGAAGTCTTAGAAGTCATTCCTGAGATATCGAGTCACACTGACTTGGTCACTCTCGCTAGACAAGCCAAGCTTCATATTCTGATAAGGTTCCAGGCGTGGTCTACTCTGAATACACTAATCCAACACCACTCTTGCGAACAGCTTCATGAAGAGGAGCTTCTGATCCGCGAGAAGATAGGCTATTCAGAGCCTGCAGATCTCTGCTCCATGGATGACCTGAGGGCGGCTATGCTAGCCTTGCTAAACGACAAAGTTCCATCTTCAGCAGCCGTGCCCTCAGATGGGTCTGATCCTGATGATCAGGACCCGCCCCATGATTCAGGCCCTGAGAAGCTTGTTAAGGGATCTCAACTGGAGGAGGATGCCCCACCAACTACATCTGCTGAAATCCCACTCAGCATCCTCCCACCAGGTCAGTCGGCGGCTGGTACCTCACAGACCGCGGACCCATTACAGCTGCTGCTGGGGTCTGCATTTGAGGTAGCGCCCAGCCCGAAAAGCCGACACTCTAAGACTGTGGCTAGGGCACTCAAAAGTGAGGGTGCTCAGAATCGACTTCTTGCCAGGGCTGTCTATAAGACGTGGAAGCAGTCGACTCAGGCTCAGAGTGAGGAGATAAAGGAGCTCCGCACTTCTATTCAGAACACAACAGCTCCGGACTTCTCTAGCATACTGACAGATGCATTAGCCACTCAGCAAGCCGAGTATGAACAGCAACATAAACTGATGGAAGCTGCTCAGACGAAACTTCTTGAAGATTATCAAGTAGCCTAGTCAGCCCATGCTGAATCCATCTCTTCCATGAGTCAGGCCTCAGAGCTCAGACTCCAGAACATTCAGAAGGCTCTGGAAGAGAAGATGGATCAGAAGTTGCAATCGATTCAGACCGAGGTGGAGTCTTCCCACAAGAAATATGGCCAAGCACTTACTGAAGAGCGAAATGAACTCCATGAACGCCTCGAGAAGCTGCAGACAACCTTGGATCAACTGGCGAATGCTTATGAAAGTCTGAATAAGAAGGTGCAGGTACCCACCCTTGGCCTAATTGATGATGCCAAAAAGGGGGAAAGGGAAAGGATACCGAAGGCACCGAGGGGAACCAGGTCAGTAAGGGGAGCAACCCAGATTCACCAATCTGCTCCCACTGGACCCCAAGGCACTGGTTAGGCCCAGGGTGTCTCAGCAGCAGGAGATGTAGTGCCTGCTAAGACCGGCCTAAGCGGCTTAGGACCTAGAGACTCAGCAACCTAAACTCCAAGTGAAATCATCAAAGAGGTTGCTGAATATATTGAGGAGGATTTTGATGATGAGGAAACTCCTCTGCCTCCTCCGGTGGCAGGTAAGGGGAAGAAAATTCTGAAACTCCCAACCCCACCGAAGAAAGGAACCAAAAGATTCATAACCCCTGAGGAAATACTTCAGATAGAAGCTGATGAAAAGCTCGCCAGGGAGATAGCTGAGGCAGAGGCTGCTAACAAGCCTAAGAAAGCGCCTGCCAAGGCCAAGACTAAAGTCCAAGGGGGAAGGAAGCCTGGATCGAGGCAACCCCCTAGGAAACTGAAAATCAGCGATGAGGCTGATAAAGAGAAAGAGAAGGATCGGCAGCAACAGCAGCAGACTGGTCAGTAGGCTAGAACTAAGTCTAAATCACAAACACCTACTGAGTCAGAAGAAGAACAAGAGCATGTTCCATCATATGCCCCTTCTAAAGCCCAAGAACAAGAAATGCAAGAAATATGGGACTTGATGGAAAGGTATCTAGACAGAGGAGCTGAAGCCAGAAAGATCAGTGAAGCCAGAGAGAGGCTCAGACTCGCAGATCTAGAAGCTCTAAGGATCAGAAGTGAGAAAGAGGCTAGAGAGAGGGTTCCTGAGGTGGGAAACGCTCAAAGCTATGGGAGCGGACTCAGAGGTGGGAAACCTACTGATCTCAATATTCACCGATGATTGATACATGGATGCCATGGGAGCGGACTCAGAGGTGGGAAACGCTCAAAGCTGATTTTATCAAGAGGTATTACATCTGGAGGTACTGGCCTGACATACACAAAGCTACAGCTTTTGCTGAGTGGCTTCTGAAAAGCGACCCTGAGATATATGCCAGAGTTCAGAAAGCCCTAGCTGAGAAGATTGATGTCAGAGTTCCAGCTCCTAGACCTCTGCCCCCTCCACAGAAGCTAGATGGATCATTGCATGTTGGAGTCATAGAAGGAGAGGTCAGAAGTGCAGTCCAAGCCCATGATCTTGATGTGTCAGATCCTGCTGCTATGCTGAAGATACAGAAGCTCAGAAGAGACACGTTCAGAATGTATGGATTGCCGCGGCCTGAAGAGAAGTCCAGAGATTTCAAAGCGCGGATCTAACCGTTCAGAAGATAGTTGTTAGCTTCTTTGTATCTTTTCTTTTCCCTAGAATAGCAACTGATGTACTGTACTGAATATTCTCATATATATAAAATATCATTGCTGTTCGGCCCGACAATATCTTATTTTCTTCATAGCCTTGTTATTTATGCTTAACACTCAGAATCACCTAAGTGATTATTGACTCACACACTCACTGAATATATTTGTGTCTATCTGATTTACATAGATTGATAGATTCTTTCTTGATTGATTGAGATTTATGAGGGAACATATTGTATAAGATTTTCAGAGGGAATTGTTGTTAGAAAGGGGGAAATTGTTGTTAGATTTCTATATAGGTCCTGATATTTCATCCCTGTACTCGCTCAGTAGTCTAGAATTTGAAGAACAACTCCACTGATTCTACTTGTAATATTTGTAAGGAGTTTGTTTCTGACAGTTTGTAGTGTTAGGTTTTGGCAGCATCAAATAGGGGGAAATTATTGGGAGATGATTCAGTAGCCTAGTGCTCAGTAGATTTGAATGATCCCAAAACCCTACTTTGACTGACGAACCATTCAGTTGTATTTGTTGTTCTGTCTCTGAGAGTTTCAAACTCAGTAGACATCCTTCCTACATGGTTCAGGCGTTCAGTTCTGTCTGCTGATTCTTCAGTAGACTATCAGCCTCAGTACCATGAGAAGAAGACTTCAGTAATCTTGGACTCAGGCGAAGCGATATCCGAAAGGAGTCGATGGAACCGAACTCCCAGGAGTAGTTCGCTGAACTCAGAGTTGATCTTCAGTAGAGCTGAACTGAGCAGGAGTATGCTACTGAACATAGATCAGACTCAGCAATGACCAGACAGTCTCGTGACTGTCAGGATATCTCATAAGTCAAATCAGCAGAGTCATACGAGGTATAGAGAAGTCAGCTTCAGATCTACCTTGAAGTCTGTTTGTCTCATCTACTTTCTTCAGCCTCGACCAATGACAAGCAGCCAACTGTCTACTTTCTGATTAAAGCTGCAAGTCAACATCTTTCCGGAAATGGAGGGAAAGGACTGTCACCATACTTTGAAAGAGCCGTTAGCTACCCAAAAGAGAGAGACATATGGATCGTTGTCTCCAACAGATCTTTCCATGTCTCTCATCTATAAATAGAGGGAAGATTTTAAATCAAAGATCACGACACATACAAGAACAAACGAGCATTTTACGAGTAACTCAGAATCGACTCAAAGCTTTCTGCAAGAACTTCAAAGAGTTATTCCCAGCGAAAGGCGACATACTTGCTCAAAGGGAACCGAGCTGAATCAGATCATAAGCCTCTAGTATCCAAGCGACTGAATACGAACCCAGAGTCTATACTTAACCGTTCGTCACTCTAGAAGCCACTTTCTTGTTCCCTTCCCTCTAACCTAACCTCAACACACCATATCTATTGCTTAGATCGAAGGAGTTCATTCCTGAACTGTTCTTTATTGTAAGGAACTCCTTCATAGTTGGAGAGTTTGTCAAACACTTAAGTTTGATACCTTCTAAACTGAGACTTGCTTAGTATAAATCTCAAGACCACTGTTTGTCCAGTGCACAAACCGACTGAGAATAACTCAGTATAATAAAATAGCCTCTTGATCTTTTTGGGACAGTGGGAACCACTTTAAAATTGCTTGTGTTCTGTGTGCTCTATTTTTACTGTTGCATTGATTACTGTTCATATTGAAAATATCTTTCAAATCATTCGAATGTGTTTCGGCAAAGCTTAAGAGATTGCACTAATATACTAAACAGTTTTCCTTAACACGTTTTCTAACTCAACTGAATTTGGGCCTACACATTTCCGCACTCTACTGAACTTCTACTGAACGGTACTGAATTTTGACCTAAGTCAGCTAGCAGGCCTCAGTGAAGTCAGTCACTCTGCCACGCGATTCAGAACAGCTTATCGGGTCTACTGAACTAGTTAAATACGACATCTTCCTGAAAGGGACTGTTCGCGTTTTAAGTTGAGAAAGTTTTCAGGTGTATTCACCCCCCCAGACCTGAACGTTTATCTCGGGACCAACACATATACTTTTAGATCATAAGCTTAGAATCTAAAGGAGTTCATCTTCGAACTGTTCTTATTGTAAGAACTCCTTCTAAGTTGGAGAATCTCAAAACCTTTTGTTTGAACCCCTGAATGTCACTAGAACTAGAACTAGTAATTTGTCTAGTACAAGGATCGATTGAGACTTACTCACTATAATCTATGCAAGACCTCTTAGTAATTTAGGACAGTGGACATAGCATCTTGTGTTCTGAATCACTTTAAAAACAGCGTGTCGATTTACTTTTCACCCTGTTACTCTCTACCCTGCATAAAATTGATTTTTAGTAAAACCTCTTAAAACATGCACAAGCATAAACATAAAGAGTTTTAAGTAAAAATGTAAAAGAGATGACTAAAAATCAGGCCTACACTATTCTTCACAACTTCTTCTACTGAGCTGCTTGTGGACTGATGAAATCAGTAAACAGTGTTCAGTATCTTTGAATCACTCTGCCCACGTGATCAGAAAACTTAAATGGCGAGCTGAATTAATTAGTAAGCAAACTCAACATTAGATTGAGTTTCACATTTGAGTTTGAACTTTGACTCAAGTGTATTCACCCCCCACCCCTACACACACCTGAAGACTTGTCTCTGGACCAACAGTTTTTTAATTAGTTTCTTGATGTGCTAAATTTTTTGTCAGCATGCATGCAAATTGAAAAAGAAAAGTTTTCATCTTGGTATTAAATGAAGTGATCATGATAAGTTTTATTATGATGTTGTTCATGTTAGAGATCTATAATTTTTAGAACAACATTTCTATCATTTCATTAATTTGTTGCATGAATTGTCGAGTTACTCAAAGCCCGAATGAATTGACAAATAAAAGTAAGATTCTGTTAGATATACTTAATTTTGCTACTTTGTGAAACCGTTAAGATTGCATGTTAATAAATTGATTATTCTGAGCTATGTTTATTTTTGAATTATTTGAATTGTCGATGCATGCATGACATTCTATGTAGGAGTCATTAAGATAGACTTTCATGTTTAGTACGGGCTTGTAGGTCTTAACCAATTACATCCAGGTTATTCATTCAAAGTCAAGGTAAAGTGGGGAGTGTTCTCATTTATCCTTATTATACATTGTGTTCGATATTCATGTGCTTATGACAGACATGAAAGGAATGGTCGAAATAGTAGGAATGAAATTGGATCTCTCTGAAAAATTCGTCGAAAGCGGGCCGTATGAGAAGTTTATAATATGTGTGACCAAGCATTTCCTTCGATGATCTAATATTCCATTTTTTCTTGGTATGATATATAATTTGGATAATCAAGTATAACCCGCTGAGTCGTCGTACTCACCCCCTTCATTTAGCATATTCAAGAAAATGACTTAGCATATGCGTAGAGGTAGTAGTGATCATCGTTAAAGAGAGGAAAGAGGAAAAAATATTTTCAAGAGTTTTAGGTTGCATTTCGCGTTTCTAATCTTTGTCATGTTTTGAGAAAAAAAAAACAATACTGCTTTTTTACAATTAATGTCTTGAAAACTTCCGCTAAATTTTCTAATCTTTGTCATGTTTCGATAAAATATTCTTGAGCAAGTAATGCTTTAAAGCACGAGGTGACGTCCCCTTTTAGGGACTTTAAAAACTGGGGCATTATAATTTAGAAATTGGTATATATTTATCAAGATTTGTATTTGTAATCAATTGTTATTTAAATCTTCAATTTGATTTGTATTCAATTCTCTAACGATATTAGACTTATTAGATTCCATTAGCGTTTTAGAGTATAACATTGTTCGAGTATTCAGCTTGAAATTGATTCGTTTTCGATGCGATATGATTCAAAGGAAATCATGGAGAAAGTATAGATTTCATGGGTCTAGTGTAACCGGTAGCAACAAATGCCAAAGTCGTCCCCTTTTCATAACTGATCCGGATCGAATATATATATATATATATATATATATATATATATATATATATAGAGAGAGAGAGAGAGAGAGAGAGAGAGAGAGAGAGGATCTTTTGAGAACATTGCTCTCTTGAGAGAATTGAGAACAACAAACAGCCATTCATTTCAGTATTGTGTGGTTTAGATTCAATCTTGAAGGAGGAGGATATGATGTTCAAAAACAACTCATTGCAACTTGGTCTTTTTGTATGATATGTTTTATTAATTCTTTTACCTTTTGTCGAAAAGAAATAACAAAATAAATTATTATCTTCATTCTTTTTCTTTCATTCGAAAATGAACACTTCACAATTATTTCTCGTCACGTTACATATTTTGCTGATTTCACCAACGAAATTGAGTACTTCACGATTTTTTCTTGTTACTTCTCCTAGTCTCGTCAATATTTTTTATGCACATTTTTTGTGTGTTCTATGCACAATTTATGTAATGCACATTTTGTGTGTGTTGTTGTAAGCACATTTTTTATATGCACAATTTTCTATTATTTATATGCACATTTTTTTATATATTCAATGCACATTAACTACAATTTGTATGCACATATTTCTTGAATTTGCAAAATATTTGTTGAATTCTAGAGTCGAACTATAGATGCGTACGCCACCAATACGACCACCCAATTCCAAATCACTCACACTTTCTCGTTGTGTACATCTTATCGCAACATCCAAAATAACTCTCACAATAAAGTTTTAAATTTTGTACGCACTATCATGTGAGTCTTGTATGCAATTTTATCAGATATTTCTATATGGGATGGATCTACGCAGATTTGGGATGTGTCTACACAGATCTGGAACAGATCTATACAAATCTAGGACGGATCTGTGAAGATCTGGGGTAAGGGAGAGAAGAGACGAGAGAGATGAAGGATCAATTTATACCTGCCTCCTTCATATGTTGTTGTAGTTCTGATTTTTGCTCCCGTTCAGATCTTCTTATCTGTGTCACGGCCCTTTTCTTTCTCCGTATTGTCAGAGAACTAAAGAAAAGTATTTAAGTCTCTCGTTCTATCTCGTGTGCTCGTCTGTGTGGATATGTGTAGAGATATTGACAAGAATATTAATATTTATAGACTTCAAAAGCTTATATTATGGTAATATAATATTTATAGCCCTCTAATTTAATTATACTTATAATGGGCTTCTATATAATTAGCCCGTAATATATTGAATTAATTTGCTGGACAACTTTTATTGATCAATTAATTGGTCCAGCCAATTAATTTCAAATAATTAGCATTATTAAATAATGCAAAATACTTTAATCTATTAATTATGATTTCTGATAGACAATAAATAATTGGGCAACTAATTGGGCAGACAAGGGATCTAATACAAGAAAATAAAGTTGGGACTCAAATAAATTAATTATTTATGCTCAGTCCATAGCAAAATCAATTAATAAACACATATTCATTCCACGAGAGTATTCGTGCTGACTGGCCCATTTATACCAATTTGAGCAAGGACTTATATTTTAAACTTAACCGATCCCCGTATTTAAGATAGAAATGTCCGTTAATTAATTAAGTCCACTGAGAACTTAAACTAATTAACATTTTATTACAATCCTGAGTAGTACCACTCGACCTTATTAACACACCTAAACTTAATCAACCGATCTGATTTAGTGTGCTAATCCTTAAATGTTCCTCAGGGGATATTATCAACCCAGTTTATAAGGATATGGTTGCAAGATACAGACTACAAGCCTGAGCCACCAATGACTACTAACACTTAAGATACGTAGATCCGATCACGGTGACATTCACCATAGAGGTCAAAGTGATAGATAGCAAAATGCACTCAGCTGAAGTCTTACAAGGCTTATGACCAACTAAGTCAATGAGATCTTGGTTCTCGACTTGTGGGTCTCCACTTAGGTCAGTCAAGAGAACACATCGCACTATGATCCGTCAATACACCACCTTCTGCGTACCTATATAGACAAGCAGCCAAGACAAACCACTTATTATCTAAATTGCAGCTTAAACCGACAACTTATCCTAAAGTTGTCTCAGCTGTTATAATTGTTTATATCTTGTTAGTTCAACCAAGTAGTCTTCTGTGATCTACAACAAACTACAAAATTTAACTTTTATACAAGATAAAGGATTACATGTGCAAAATATATATATATATATATATATATATATATATATATATATATATATATATATATATATAAGATGATGATAAATTGAAAACACTCATCTAATGAGGGAATTGAGAACAAGATCCATCCATTCATTTTAGTGATGTGTAGCTTAGATTGAATCTTGAAGGAGATGGATTTTTTGTTCCAAAATAAGTCATTAAGGGCAACTTGGCATTTTTGTATGTTATGTTATATTCATAAGATTAATTCCCTCCCCTTTCTTGGTTTTTCTTTCCCGTAACTCCACCACAACTTCAGTCAAGAATCTCTCAAATGAAATAATGGATATTATCTCTTCAATGCTTTATGAACAAATTATAATTCTCGCAAGTGCACGAATCGGTGTAATACCTAACCTAGCAACTCCCGAGGTCGATCTCAGAAGGACTCAGCTGGGTTCTAATTATCATAATTAAATCACTATCTACTTGGTCCTAAACTGGATTTGGTTTACTTAAAACTACTAAATTAAAATAACAGGAAAGTAAAAGAGCAAGTAAAAGCAAAGCGAAGTGGAATAATATGTGTGGTTTCAAGTTTGATGAAGAGTGCGGAGGTTTAACAATCACTATGCCTAAGATGATCTATTCAATCCCATTCTCTAGCTAGCATTTATGAATTTCTATTCTTGGTTCATCCACTAAGGCTCTAGGGATTCCGTATAATGGCGGGAGATCTCTAATTTATAATTCTAAGGGTCAATCAAGTGATCATATCATGAACCTAAGGATCGTATCATGCTCAAGGATTTAAGGAACCATCTAAACTATCCCAAACCAACGGTGACAATCTAGACACTTAATTGCAGGTCTAAATAAATAACCGGGTATGATGCGCCGTATTATCTATTACATATATTTTCTACAATTATCTAAGATGATGGCCAACCACATTAAAAAAACATAGAGAAATCAAAAGCAGGCTCAACAATTAAGAAACAAAACAATTCATTCATTGGAAAACTTGGGTTTGAATCAATTCATCAAAAACATAGGTCCTGCTAAACCCCCACACAAGGGGATTTAGCCACTCATATTCGAAGGAAAATAATCACAAAAGATGCAAAAATAATCCATAGAATTCAAGTATCAAAAACCCTAAACTAAACTGAGAATGAATAATAGAACCTAGAATCTGGAGGACTGATCCTCACACTTGGTTCTCGGGTTGTGGTCATCAATATTCGTCTTGAATCTTCAACGGAGGGATGCCATGGGTGTTTATCTGCTTTGGGGGCTGGAAAAAGTCGAAATTATGGTGTGTGTGCGAAGGAAAGAAGTTTGGAAGGGTTTATATAGGTTTCGGGCCAAAAAAAAAGGTTTTTGGACTGTAAAAGACGCGGACCGCGTCCAGTATCAAGGCAGACCGCGGTCCGACCTATTCTGTCCGCGCACTCGCGTCTGCAATTTTTTGCACTGACCAATTTTGGGAAAAACGCGATATCTCCTTCGATAACTGTTGGATCATCACGAAACTTTGTGACAATGTTCCTAACACATAGAAATACGATGTGGACGGTGGAGATCGGATTGTAAAATCGTTAGATCCGTATGCCACTTGATTTTCCAACTGCATTGTTACACGAGCTCCGAAACACGGTTTCTTCAACATCCGACTTCAAAACCTCTTCATTCTTCATCCAAACAACTCCATCTTTACCAACAAAGCATCAATGATCATGGTTTCTTTCATTTTGGTGCCAAATACCACCAAATATGCTCAAAACTCGTGAGAAACCTACAAAACCAAAAACCATCGAAAGTATACGATTCAATGCAAAACAAAAGCTAAAAATGAATAGAAAACGATGTAAATAAGCTCAAAAAGAACACGATGAGATGGTATAAAAACCACTCATCAAATCCCCCCTAACGTAAGCTTTTGCTTGTCCTCAAGCAAATAAACAAGATAAAAGAAAGGCTATGACTAAATATTAAAAAGATGAGCATAACAATTCAAGCCTAATTCAGTTTTTTAGAAGAATACATCATTAGCATGTGAAAATCATTCAAGCTTGATGCCATCTTCAAAACAAAATAGAACATAGAAGTAGTGTAGTCCCTCTCCAAAAATCTGTATCACTCAAACACTCAAGTGTATAAGGGTAAAATCATCACTCAAACTCAATCCTAGGAGAGCGTCTTCATAAGCTGGCAGATTGTCAAATTCTACTTATAATGAATACAATTCATGGCAAAGATCTCGAAGGCCTTACTTTGGTTGTAATGGGGCTTAGGCATGTAATAAAAAGGCAGGGAATATATAGGAAAAGTGACTCATTAATTTACGAACAATCAAGGGATCTAGTAGAGCAACCAAATGATGATACATCAAAATAAACCTCTAAAACTAACCACATGTGAATCACCCATAATCAAACAAATCAAGTCACCCCAAGTTCTCACTTTTTTTTTCAAAATATACTCCCCTTTTCAACTTCCTCATTTATTTTCTTCACTTTTTTTTTCTTCTCTTTTTCATCATCTCCCAACTCTAACATATGTCATCAATAAACCCCTTTGAATCAAAGTTAGGAGTACATGCTCAAGTCTCCCATATTCTATCCAATTGTTTACGACCCAACTCTCTACCAATAATTTGATAAAGATTTCAGTATAACACGGTGTCATCAGGTTCAGTACCTGGCTAGATAGAATCAAAATCAATTCACACCAATCTCATTTTTTTTTGCTTCAAAAATTTGTCCCTTGATCACCAAACCCTCACAAGCCTCCATTTCCTTCCACAGCATTAAAGACTCTACTAGATCCTCGGTTAAGACTAGTTAGGTTAGGCAATTTAATTGGAGGCACATGAATAAAAAGGATACATTAAGCTCAAAGGGGCTTACTAGGTTGATGTTCAAGGTAGGAATCATATTTGGCTCTAGCTAAAGAATGAGATAGTGCCTAAGATCATATCAATGCCATATACGAAAAGTGTTCAATAAACTTCAAATAGACTCAAAGCAAGTTCTAAATGTTCTCCCTAAAGCGAGTATCACACATGAAAGAAATTGAGACCGACATAAAATTTCATTAGTTCACAATAGGCTCAAATTCTCTCCAAAGGCTTTTGGACTACTAAACTTTTACATCCGAAGCAGTCTTAGAAGCAGCCTTAGAAGCTCTAGACTTGGAAAACTTCTTCTTCTTCGGCTGATCGGCACGTGGAGGCAGATCAGTAGATGACCTTTTGAGCTCAGCTCCACGTCCGATAGACTTTTCGGATGCTGATTTTGTCTTGAATTTTATAAGTTTGCGGTCGAAGTATTTCATATCAGCAAGGATGCGTGATTTGTCATGGAGTCCTCAATCAGAATGGAAACCTTCGTCCCGTACAAGAGTTTGCCCACACTAATTAATCTTCTCTCTCCAGATTCTGTGGTCACAAACTTCTGAGCCTGAGCCTTCAGCTCAGACATGAGGAACTTCGCCAGTTCACCTGGACTCCATCTATTATTGCCATCATAATCTGGAGTCTGGGCTTAGATAGTTGATCGAAGGAACCGGCGACGCTCGTTAGAATGTGGATAACGATGTATGCAAGGCACCTATACTCTGGCAGGAGCTGGTTCTTCGGTAGGGCGGATTTGAAGGAGACATCGTCATGTCCGCAGAAGTGACGAACATAATCATTCAGCTCATTCTCCTTGTATCCGATAGGAGAGATCCCGTTGTCCAGAAGTTCAAAAATGGACTTCAACGCCTCAAGAACGCTGAGGTCGGCGTGGCTTGCTTCCACTTCTGAGGGGCAACCTCCCTCATATAACCAATGATGGTTACTTCTGTGTCCGTATCCTCCACGGACCGCACATTGTAGTAGAACTCGGCCACCGTCTGGGACAGGTACGCCTTCCGGTGCTTTGTCAGAAGAAGCTTCAGTCCCATGCTTCGAGGGCGAAGAAGATCAGCTCCATGAACGGTAGCTCAGGTTGGTGAAAAGCCATCGTGGGTTCAAACTGAACCCTAGAGAGGATGATCTCCTCGATATTTGAAGGGGTCGATACAAGCGCCATTAAATCAGAAATCTGCAAAAAGTGTGTTAGCACTCAAAAATAGAGTAAGTTAGATCGTAGATTTCAGATAGATAAGAAATTTACTAGAATCGAAGAGCTTTAGAGAGATATAAGCAACCAACAGTATGCAGCAGATAAATACGATGATCAAAAGCTCTAAGACGGAAATGGCGTAAAGTGTGTTTAGAGAGAAAATGTACAGATTTTATAAGATTTGAATGTCAAGGGTTTTAAGATCGAATGATCAGTATAAAATCTTGCTTTTCTTGGAGGGTTTAGATTTGGTTTTATAAAAGGAATGATGACTTAGCCGCCTCTAAACTAGACCCACATAAGATATGCGCAGTTTGTGAGAAGACATGCATTAAATGCGTTGCAGGCACCTTTAAAGGATAAGGCATTTCAAATGAAAACGATTTCTACTGACTTAATCCTTAAAAATTTATGGCGGGAAATAAATGCAAGTCATGCCACTGAATGGGAATGACTGAGTTATTAAATATGAGCATGCTTCTGAGAATATTAAAGAATCTAATACGCAAACCTCTTCAGCTGAAGTTTTACGATCAGCTATTTACCAAATCGACTAAGGAGAATCTTTGTGGTACTGAAGGTACCATGTTCCCTCTTACTATGTACTGTATGACTCACCCTACTGAATCAAGTACTGAGTCTGACTTCTGACTTGTCGTACTAAATTTTCTTACTGATTCGAGTCAGTAGGATCTAGTAGACCTAGCTCGACTGATAGTTCTCTGAATCTGTTTTCAGCTAGCGGTTTGGTCAGTATGTCTGCCCTTTGCTTATCAGTATGGATTTTCTCCATCCTGATATCCTTCTTCTTGACATGTTCTCGTATGAAGTGGTGTTGAATGTCCACGTACTTGCTCTCGTATGGAGAACTGGTTCTGAGTTATTGCAAATGCACTGGTGAAATCGCAGTAGATGGGCACTTCATCTTGAGTAATACCATAATCTCGCAGTTGTTGTCGAAGCCAAAGGATTTTGGCACAACAACTTCTAGCAACCATATACTCAGCTTCAGTAGTGGACGTCGCCACTGAATGCTGTTTCTTTGAGAACCATGATATCAGCTTGCTGCCTAGGAACTGACATGTTCTAAATGTTAACTTTCGATCTATCCTACATCCTGCATAATCAGCATCATAATAACCTATTAGAATCAGATTATCATCAGCAGGATACCATAGCCCTGCGTCAGGTGTTCCCTTTAAGTATCGCAGAATCTTCTTTGTTGAGTCTAGATGACTTCGCATGGGATTCGCCTGAAATCTTGCGCATACACCTACAGCATAAGTTATGTTAGGTCTGCTTGCTGTTAAATATAATAAAGAACCAATAATGGCTCTATAATTAGTAGAGTTAACAACAGCTTCTTCTTTGTCTAGATCGATTTTAAAATTCGTGTTAATGGGGATCTTGACTGGCTTGCTTGAGTCGCAGCCGAATCCTTTCAGGAGGTCTTGAGTCGCAGCCGAATCTTTTCAGGAGGTCACGTTCCTGCATCCGAAAATGATGTTGTCCACGTAGATCTGCACCAGTAGAATGTCATCGCCTGACTTAATGCTGAATAGAGTGCGATCTACTATCCCCTTCTGAAAACCTTTCTGGAGAAGAAAGTCTGATAGGGTATCGTACCAAGCCCTAGGTGCTTGTTTTAACCAATACAGAGCTTTCCGAAGTCTATACAACTGATATCCCTGCTGAAAGCCAGGCGGTTGTTCCACGTAGACTTCTTCCTTCAGCACGCCATTCAGAAACACTGACTTAACATCCATTTGATATACTTTGAATATTTGATGCATTGCATAGGCTAGGAATAGACGAATGGCTTCCAATCTGGCGACTGGTGCGAATGTTTTGTCAAAGTCTATTCCCTCTGCTTGATAGTATCCCTTGGCAACAAGTCGAGACTAGTTTCTTACTATGACATTGTTTTCGTCTCGCTTGTTCTTGAAGACCCACTTAGTACCGATTACATGTTAATGTTTAGGTCTGTCAACAAGCTCCCAAACTTCGTTTCGGACAAATTGGTTCAGCTCATCTTGCAAAGCAATGATCCAGTCAACATTGTTGAGAGCATCCTCTATCGTCTGAGGTTCTTCAGTAAACAAGAACCAGGAGTAGAGAGCACTTTCTCCTTGACTTAGTCTTGATCTTGTCCTTACTGCTGCTGATGGATCTCCAATGACTAAATCAGAAGAGTGAGCATCTAGCCACGAACGTCTGAGTTTGGCTTCTTCTTCTGAGATTACTTCTGTACAGTCAACAGGAGTGTTAGGCATTTCAGTAGTGCAATTTTGTGACTGAAGCAATTCAGTAAGAAGGTTAGGATCTACCGAGTTTCCAGGTTGAGGGGTATTTAGCTCAGGAACATTAGTCGTTCCCCCTGAGTTATATTCTCAGTAGAGGTCTCAGTTACCACTGAGGCTTCCTCATCGACCATTGTTACCTGATGTTGATTATGTTCAGTAGAATCAACCAGGTCAGCTATAGTGCTTGCGGGATGGGTATGGATTTCTTATTCGTCTGACTCATCATCCCAACAATGCAGGATGTTCTGAGCTTTGTCGTTTAATGTGAGATCCTATAGCTTGCTGCTGACATCTTCAGGATTTGTCTTCTTAGATTTCCTGTCCTCAGTAACAAACTCATCAAAAATAACATGAGGGCTTTCCTCCACGCAAAGGGTCCGGTAGTTAAAGACCCTGAAGGCTTTACTGAATCGAGAGTATCCTAAGAATACTCCTTGATTAGATTTGCTATCAAAGACCTTTAACTGACCCTTCCCGTTATTGTGGATAAAGTAAGGACAGCCAAAGATATGAAAATGAGAGATAGAAGGAATTCTCCCTTTCCATAGTTCGTATGGCGTCTTCATGTGTTGCTTTGTAAGTAGTGAGCGGTTCTAAGTGTAACAGGCGGTGTCAGTAGCCCAGAACTTTGAGGGTAGTCCAGAGTCTGCTAGGAGCGTTCTTGCTGCTTCTTTTAGTGTTCTGTTCTTCCGTTCAGCAAGATCGTTCTGCTGAGGGGTACTAGCTGCTGATGTCTCGTGCTGAATCCCCTCCTTATTGCAATACTCTTTTATGATTGAGTTGAGGAATTTTGTCCCTCTATCTGAGCGAATTCTTTGAATCTTGATGTCCTTTTCCACACTGAGTTTCTTCAGCAGTATTGGCAGCTCAGTCTTGACATCAGATTTGTTGGCTATGAAGATGACCCACGTATATCTCGAATAATCGTTAATAGCGACGAGGGCATACTTGTTGCCTCTTATGGTCACTGGAGAAACTGGCCCAAACAAGTCCATGTGGAGCACTTGAAGGATTCCATCAGTGGAAGGCGACGGAATTGGTGGTTTGCTTTTCTTTGTCTACTTTCCCTTCAAACACGCTTCACAATTTTTATCTTTGATGAAAGCTTCGTTGGGCAGTCCTTTGACTCTGGAGTTCTTGGCTAGCTTGTTCATTGCCTTGAAATTCAGGTGACTGAGCCTTTTGTGCCACAACCATCCTGTTTTATCACTAGATTTCGTCTGAGCAAGTAAGCAAGCCTTAGGTTCAGCGGTGTTCCAGTTAGCAATGTAGATGTTCTTCTTCCATGAACCTGATAACACTGTTTTCCCTATAGATTTGTCAACAACATCACAGAAACCAGCGTCAAAGATAACTCTATTCAGATTATCACATAATTGACGGACACAAAGGAGATTATGTTGAAGTCCTTCAACATATGTTACTCTTGGAACTCAAGCAGTCCCAATGTTCAGTGTTCCATATCCCCTTGTATAGCCTTTAGAGTTGTCAATTCTGGGACCATCTTCTTGCACGTAATTGGTCAGCAGGCTCTTTTGATAAGTCATATGTCTCGAGCAGCCACTATCCACGATCCAAGGTTCCTTATGCACCTGCAGAACAAAAACGTTTTTAGGTACCCTTTGGTTCAGTTTGGGTCCTTAAGCGTTAGTCGATGGTTTTGGGTTCCGGAGCTTTCTTCTTCTGAGGCTTTGTACTCCTCCTGACCCTGGGCTCATAATAGTATGAACCAAACTGTGATGGATACTCATACAGTGGCTCGCCATACTGCTCTGCCCACCTGACCTTCTTAGTTCCCCCTGAATTTGATCGTGGTGTTATGGGGCTAGAACTTTTGTTTAGCTGCTTCTTGTTGCTCGGCTAAGGTGCGATCATCTTCTGTTTGTTTTTCGCCTAAGTTGTAGGTTCAGTGATCTGAACTTTTCCTCTGACGAACCTATCTGTGCCTTTTGAAGTAGAGGTGGAAGCTTCGTGAGTATAGCCAAGTCCTTCTTTCATGACCGGTGGCCTTTGGGCTCCTCATCAGATTTGCATATATTTTTTGTCTAATATACCCTTTCCTTATTATATGATTTTTTAGATTATAAAAATTACAAAAAAATCTTATCCATTGATTAGATATTAATCTACAGATATAAATCTTTCCTATTTCGTATTTTAAGAACCTTTCTTATAGATCCACACCATATATATATAGGAAATGGATCATATGAGATCCTATTCTCAAAAGAGATACGAGAACCGATCTCGTCCCTCCATTTCGTAAATCTAAGGCTATCATTTTATCCCCAAAAGGCATTTAAAATTAAAGCAAAAAAGGAATAATTCACCTCATTAAGGGCAAATCTGTAATCTTTCTCATTTCTTTTCCCTAGCTGATTTTTTGCCCGTTTCATAATCGACGAATCTCAGCGGAAACACAGCGGTTCCCAAACTTCATTCTCAGTGGAAAGAAAGTCTCTCGATTTCAAATCGACGAATCTGAAGTCGATTAGTTTTCGTGGGTTTCGAAGTTCTATGTTTCTTGCGTGATTTAAGCTCGTTTTCCTGGTCGATTCATCCCGATTATGAAACCATTTTGAAGATTCATTTCTGCCTATTTTTTGGGTTTTTTCGGATTTTGCTGCGAACGTAAGAATTACTTATGGTTTTGGAAAAATTGTAATTCGATATTTGTGGAATGATTTGTTGGGTTCCACTTCTTTATGCTCTTTCTCATTTTATGCGATTTTTTTTAGAGATTTATGGATTTATAGGGTAGAAGCCCTTTTTTGGGATTAGCGTTTCTATACTGGATTTATGAGATATATGTATCTATGAAGTATTGTTGTTCTGTTCTCGGATTCACTATTCCCATTTCATTTGTCTACATAAATACAATTTTCATACATATGTATTTGTTAGTTTATGCTGATACTATGTAACATTCATGCATGCAGTTTGTTGAATGGCTGAATCGTTGCAGTCAATTGTGTCTCTTGAATCCGATGAATCCATTTACATTCCTGATTGCGCAGCCGAATTGAAACCGTATGTTGGACGGAAATTTGATACTCTTGATGAGGCCAAAACTTTCTATAGAGACTATGGAGGTTTGTGCGGTTTCGATAACTGTAAGTGGTCGATAAAACGTCATGGGGATGGATCTATCATGCGTAGATATTTGGTGTGCAGTAGAGAAGGGGAGAAATTCATGGATGTTGATAATGTTAATTCGAAAAGAACAAAGCTAAGGTGTAATTCAAAACGGTCATCTTGCTTTGCACGCGTCGTATTTAAATCCCACCCCGAAGGTTTTGTTGTTGATTTATTTCACGAGACACACACACATCCTTTGTTATTATCAACTCACAAGCAATTCATGAGATACAATCGGACCATGACTTCCGTTCACAAGAATTTCGTCCTTAGTTGTGCGCGTTCTAATGTTGGTCCGGTGAGGTCATATAGAATGTTTAGTGAGTTGGTTGGCAGCTATGAGAACATCGGTTGTGATGGAGTAGATTTTAAAAATTTCCACCGTGATCTTCGTATATGTGTTGAGGGTGCGGATGCACAAATGATGTTGGATAAAATGAAGGAAGCTCGTGATAGGAACCCAGATTTCATTTACGAATATTTTACAGACGGAGGGGACAAATTGAAGCGTGTATTTTGGGCTGATGATATATGTATTGGTAATTACAAGAGTTTTGGAGATTCGTTATCAATGGATGCAACTTATTCAACTAATAGGTATTTGTTTTTTTATGTAGCTGATAGGAGTTAGTATGGTTTTTCAAATTCTTATTGTTCGCAGTGATAGTTTTAGGCATACGAAATGTTTTATTTATGCACATTTTACATAACTTTTATGCACGTAATCATACACATTCATATAATATAGAAAAGTCTTTTACTGATTTCATGCTCATGATTTCTTTCAATAATGCTCATACAGAATAGATTTTATGCAAACTAAGGAATTTCAATTTCTTTTTTTTATGCAGTTACGGCATGATTTTTGTTCCCTTCACCGGCCTCGACAACCACGGCAAGTGTATTACGTTTGATGTGGGTTTGTTTTCTTCAGAGACGGTGGAGTCATATTCTTGGTTACTTAACACATTCAAAACTTGCATGGGCGGTTGTCCGAAGTTATTAATAACCGATCAGGATCCTTCCGTGAAGATTACAATGGAGAATGTTATGCCCGAAACGCGTTATCGATTTTGTATGTGGCACATCATGCTGAAAGTTCCGGATAAGATTCCGGTGTCATTAAGAAAAAATACTGATTTCACGAAAAGATTTAATGACATTGTGTGGAATAGCGACCTGCAACCGGAGGAGTTCGACGCGAAGTGGAAATCGGTTTTATTTGATTTTGATTTGGTTGGTCATGATTAGCTTGATGGGATGTTTGACCTATGCCATTATTGGATTCCTGCTTATTTCCGAGACTTCCCAATGTTTGGATTGTTTTGCACAACATCCATGTCCGAGAGCGAGAATCATTTTTTCCGGACTTACTTAAAATCGAAGGCCAATCTGCTGATGTTTTATTTGCTGTTCGAGAGTGCAATTAATGCTCAACGACACTCACTGGATAAACTTAACGCAGCGGATGATGGTACTTTACCAATTTTAGTAACAACGTTGCCTTTGGAGCGAACTTTGGCTGCAGTGTATTCAAACACTATGTTCTGTAAGGTGCAGGGTGAATGGGTTGAGGCTGTGAACGTTTGTTCTATTAAAAAAATAACAGACAGTGGTTGCATGAAGATGTTTGAAATTGATGACAATACAGTTGGTGTTTTCAACGTTACGTTTAATGTTGTTGATTTCCGGGTTTCATGTACATGCAGGAAGATGGAGATGCACGGTCCTGTTGTGCAGGCATATTTTGAAGGTGTCAAGAATTCCAATATCAATTGTGGTCCATAATCTTGTGTCCTTTCTCGTTGGGGTAGAAATGTGTCTTTCAAACGTTTTGATAAGCTTTCTGAAGTTGGGAATGTCGCCAATTCTGCTGCAGATGCCACTAAGAAGTTGTTGGACGTAGTATTCAAATGTGCGGGTTTGGTTGTCGGCAACCCTGCACGTATGAACGAACTACTGTCTGATTTTGATGATTTGGTCAACAAATATCAGATTGATGATGAAGGCGGTTCAAGTAGTAAGCTTAACCAGAACTCGTTTGAAAGTTTTTATGGCTCATATATCCCTCAAGATGTCGAGGTTCTGCCACCAGATCAAGTAAAAACCAAGGGCTCGGGCAGTAGAATACAATTTAGGAAGGAGGCGGCAGCTGCTACATATGGATTTGTTCGGTCCAGTCTCTCCAGTGACGATCAGAGGCAAGAAATATGCTTTAGTGGTCATCGATGACTACTCGCGCTACACATGGGTCATATTCATTGCAAACAAGTCTGACGTCAAAATAGAGTTACCAACGCTTCTGAAAAAGCTCAGTGTCGAGAAGAACACCAAGATAATCAAAATTCGTTCTGACAAAGGAACTGAGTTCCTTAATTCCATGGTAGAGGAGTTCTGCAAAGCAGAAGGAATTGAGCATGAGACATCTGCTGCGCGCACCCCTCGGCCAGAACGGGGTTGCTCGAACGAAAAGAATTGCACACTCAAAGAAGCAAAGAAGAACTCTACTCGCAGACTCGGGACTCCCAACCAAATTCAGGCGAAAGCAACCGACACCGCATGTTATACTCGGAACCGATCTCTACCGACAAAGCAAAGATAAGAGAACACCATATGAACTATGGAACTGCAGGAAGCCTTCTTTATCTTATTTCCATATCTTTGGTTGTTCATGCTTTATCCACAATAATGGGAAAGATCAGTTGAAGACTTTTGATAGCAAGTCGGATCGGGGAGTTTTCTTGGGATACTCTCGGGTCAAGCAAAGCTTTTGAGTATTCAACTATCGGACTCTTTGCGTGGAGGAAAGCCCTCATGTTGTTTTTAATGAGTTTGCTATCGAAGACGGGAGCAATAACTCTAACTCTAAATCGAGGACATCGAGAAGCGCCTACGGGATCTAAGCTTAAAAGACAAACCCGAAAAGATCCGGCTATGTTGGGATGATGATTCGGACGAAGAAACCGAAGACAAGTCTATCGAATCTCAACCGGCAGAGCAAGTAGCTGAACAGTTGACTCTCCCGAACGAGTCAATCCCCGTGTAACTCGAGTCGATGAGGAAACCTTAGAGGTAACTGAGACCACTACTGAGAGTAACAACTCAGGGGGAACATCTATTAATGTTCCTTAGCTGAATGCCCCTGAACCTGGAAACTCAGTAGATCACACTCTCATTACTGAATTGCTTCAATCTCAGAATAGTACGACTGAAATTCCTAACTCACCTACTATCTGTGTTGATCAAATTTCAGATGAAGAGCTGAAACATCGTAGATCGTGGCTAGATGCTCACACTCCCGATCTAATCATTGGAGATCCTTCAAAGAAAAGTCAAGACAAGATCCAGATTCTGTCAAGGAGAAAGCGCATTATATTCCTGCTTCTTGTCTACTGAAGAGCCTCAGATGATTGAGGATGCACTTAAAGATGCTGACTGGATCATAGCTATGCAGGAGGAGCTGAATCAGTTCACGAGAAACGAAGTTTGGGAGCTTATTAATAGACCCCGGCATCAACACGTCATTGGAACAAAATGGGTCTTCAAGAACAAGTGAGATGAAAACAACGTCATAGTAAGGAACAAAGCAAGGCTCGTAGCTAAAGGCTACTGTCAAGCTGAGGGAATAGATTTCGATGAGACATTCGCTCCAGTTGCAAGATTGGAGGCAATCAGACTATTCCTAGCCTACGCAACACATCAAAGATTCAGAGTCTATCAAATGGATGTGAAGTCTGCGTTCCTGAACGGCATACTGAAAGAAGAAGTCTATGTAGAACAACCGCCCGGCTTTCAGCAGGGACATCAGGTTTATAGACTCAGAAAGGCTCTATATGGGTTAAAACAAGCACCCAGGGCTTGGTACGATACCCTGTCGAGTTTCTTCTTCGTAAAGGTTTTCGTAAAAGGCACGAGTAGATCGCACGCCGTTCAAGCATTCGACTGGAAGACGACTTATTACTCATGCAGATCTATGTAGACGACATTATCTTCGGATCAAAGAACGTCGTCATGTGTCAGCAGTTTGAGAAAATGATGAAGGACAAGTTCGAGATGTCAATGATGGGTGAAATGAACTATTTCCTCGGCTTTCAAGTCAAACAATCTGAAAAGGGAACGTTCATTAACCAAGGCAAATACACTCGAGACCTCATCAAAAGATTCGGTTGTACATCCGGCAAACCTATCAAGATCCCGATGAACACGAATATGAAAATTGATCTTGATAAAGAGGGAGTATCAGTAGACCAAACTGAATTTCGTGCAATAATTGGTTCCTTATTATATCTAACAGCTACTCGTCCCGACATAACTTATCTTCGTAGGTGTCTGCGCTCGATTTCAAGGGCGAATCCCGAGCAGAGCCACATGGACTCAGCAAAGAAGATTCTCCGCTACCTCAGAGGCACACCTGACATGTGTTTATGGTATCCGACTGATGATAATATTGAACTAACTGGTTACTCTGATGCTGACTATGCAAGATGTAGAATTGACCGAAAATCAACTTCGAGAACTTGTCGGTTCCTAAAGCGAAGCCGATCTCATGGTTTTCAAAGAAGCAGCACTCGGTAGCCACGTCAACTACCGAAGCCGAATACATGGCTGTCGGAAGTTATTGCGCCCAAATCCTTTGGGCCGAGACAAAGCAGCCTAAGAGACTATGACGTCATTCGGGAATGAGGTGCCGATATTCTCGCGACAGTACCAGTGCTATTGCAATCACTCAGAACCCTGTACTACATACGAGATGCAAGCACGTGGACATTAGGCATCACTTCATTCGCGACCATGTCGAAAAGAAGGATATCAGGATGGAAAAGATCCATACTGACAAACAAAGGGCTGATATTCTGACCAAGCCTTTAGCTGAATCCAGATTCAAAGAACTTTCAGTAGAGCTAGGTCTGCTGGACCCTACTGACCCCAGTCAGTAAGAAGGTTCCAGGAGAGGATCATTCAGTAAGGGGGAATGATCACTCTCAATACTGAGTAAATTCAGTACGTAGAGACAGAAAACCATCTACACGAGGTATCAGCTGACTACTATGTTTAGCTGACAGGTTTGCGTATCTCTACTCAGTAGCATGCTATTAAATATCCTAAGTTTGTCATTTATTATTAACGGCTTATATTTAATGCATGACATTCTATACATAAGTTTGCTGAACTCTGCACGCATTTAATGCATGTCATCTCATAGTTACTACTTAGGCATATTTACAACTGGCTTTGACTTAGGCGGCATATGTGATCATTACTTAATATATCTTTTAATCTTGACCGTCCATCTCATAAAGCAAGTTTAAACTCTGCCTTTGATCGAAAACCATTCACCTTCACGTTAGATATATATTTTCGATCATATCTTTAGAAACCGCCATTACCGCACTTAAAATCCTCTGCATCCGAAAATTCTGAGATCATTTCTTGCAATCCTCTCTTGCATATCCTTTCAGAATCTCTCTTTCGGTATGCTTATTACAACTGCTACACGAATTAATCTTCTTTTTTCAGAATCGCTATACAAACTTTTTTATTTAAATCGATACTGATAAATGCTAGTGTAACAGGTACAATGGCAAGTAAAAATATTTCGGTGTCTGCTCCAGTTAACATGCAAGAAATCCTGGACAAGGATCGTGTTTGGTTCGAGCCAACCATGGAGTTCAACGCCTGTGATCTCGATTATATGGACGAGATCTTCTCAGCTCTTAGAGAGTCAGGGCTTGAAAGTTTTCTTTCAAGGAAGCCGACATACTTCCTCCCGAGGCAGGTGGCCGAAGTTTATCTTAATTCTGACTCAGTAGGCGGGGACATAATCGGAAGATTCGCCGTTCACGAGATCAAGGATGCTTTTCCGATACTGAAGCAAATATCCATCAAGGAGGCGCTAAAGAGAAGTTTTGATCTCGCTCTCAAAGGAGCCGATCCTGTGGGGTACAAGGATGATCTTGTAGATGACTATTTGAGAATATTATGTGGAAAGCCCACGACCTTCAGAGCTGCTTTTCCTAAAAACAACATGCTGCCTCAGTACAGAGCTTTGGCTTATATTGTGACGCAGCTACTGACCAGCCAAGCAGGCTCATTCGATCAAGTATCGAGGCTCAAGATCCAGCTCATGATGGCCATATATGATAGAGCTCAGATCAATTGGACGGAGTTCTTTATCCGTGAATTCATGGCTCAGGTGGCCAAATTCGACAAAGCCTCTTGCACGCTGAGTGCAAAGGGCAAGCTTCTTTATGGACTGAAGCTGTCCATAATGATAGAAGATGTCGGCGGATCTGAACCAATAACCTACAGTGACAAGGAGTATTTTAATGTGAAGAAGGTCAGATTTCACAACAAGGCTGCGCTCTTCGCCAGATCGGGTCGAGTCCCTCGACCGTAACTCGCCAGACTAAGCCTCGGCGAGCTACACCCTCGAAGAAGAGAACACCTCCGAAGAAAAACTCCAAAGGCACCAGCTAAGAAACTGAGGAAAGCCATTCCGGACGTGCCTACTGAACCTGAGGTCTCTCCTGAAGTTCCTACTGCTCAGGCTACTCAGCAACCTATTCAGCCTCAATGGCTGATAGACGAGTCAGAATCATCTAAGAAGACTCAATCAGTGGAGAAGGCCGTCTCCACTGAGGAACCCGTAGAAGTGGAACAAGGGGATGCTACTGAAGCACATAGCGAAGAGATTCAGCGTCTTGACAGCCCCCTCTCAGTTCCACCACTCAGCAGTGTGCCTCCTGCTGAGACTCAGACGTCTCCCATAGACTTGGAGTCCGAGACAACATCTGAAGAAGAGACAATTGGGATGGAAGCTTCAGTGATCATATCCGGAGCATCCCGAGAGATTCTTCAACGGATTCCGAGCTTGCCGACTACTACCGATCCGTTGCTGATTGCAAAATCAACAAGGCTCCACATGTTGCTGCGATTTCAGGAGTGGCCCCATTTACAACGTCTAGTACTCCACTACTTCTGCCAGCAGCTTCATGAAGAAGAATTGAAGTTGAGGGAGCAAATAGGCTACTCTGAGCCTGCTGACCTCAGCACCATGGAGAACCTGAGGGCTGCTATGCTGGCAATGATACATAACAGGCAGCTTGCTACCGGCTCAGCCCCCTCAGATGGATTAGACCACGATGGTCAAGATCCATCCAGTGATTCAGGCCCTGGAAAGCCTGATGAGGAAAATACCCAGGACAAGGATACACATGCTACTGAACAAGCTCAACCTCCACTCCGTATCCTTGGACCTGCGAAGTCCACGGCTGGTGCTTCGTCCTCTGCAGAGCCCGCTCAGCTCTTGCTGGAGTCGACTTACGAAGCAACGCCCAGCCCAACTTCCAAGAGATCTCGATCCGTAGCAAAAGCTCTCACCGCTCAGGGAATCCAGAATCGAGCTCTTGTGAAGGCCATCCACAAGGTGTGGAAACAGACTGCGCTAGCCACAACCAATGAGCTACAGGGGCTGAAAACATCAGTATCTAAATCAGTCGCCCCTATTGTCTCTGAAATTGTATCCGAAGCTTTGGCTAAGCAGCAGAAGCAGTTTGATGATCAGCTCAGAATCATTCAGGAAGGACAAGCCAAACTTCTCAAAGCATTCGAGGCTTCAATGTCCACTCATACTGAGTCCTTCACTGAACAAGCCCAGTCCACGGAAATCCGACTTGACAACATTCAACTGGTCGTGGAAGAGAAGATTTCTGAGAAGCTGACAGAATTCAAGGCAGCAGCTGACCTCTCCCATAAACAATACTTGGAGGAACTGACTAATGAGAGGAATGAGCTGCACTTGGCGCTGACAAAGATCCATGACAGACTGGACGAACTGTCCGCTGTCTACAAACGCCTTGACAAGAAGGTACTCGTCCCTACCCCGGCTGTAATTGATGATGCCAAAAAGGGGGAAGGAAAAGAGAAGAGTACGGAAGGAAAAGAGAAGAGTACTGAGAAGCCGACCCCTACCAAAACTTCTGCCAAATTACTTAAGGGGACAGCTTCACTGAGATCTTGAGAAAAAGACCAAGTCCGTGGACCGAGATAAGCGGGACTCGGACTCGGACTCGCACGCAGGGTAAGGCCCGGGGTGTCTTGGCTGCGAGCACACCGAGACCGGCCTAAGTGGCTCAGAGAACCCTGTGCTACTCATGCAACCCGCACTCGGCTAATTTTATCAAGGAGGTTGCAGAGTATGCCGAGCAGAAGAGTCGAAGAGGAAGAGGCTCCTCTCCCTCCCCCTGTTCGGGGAAAAGGCAAGAAAGTGTTGATTCTCCCAACCCCTCCAGCCAAGAAAACGAAGAGATACATTTCACCGAGGAGGAGGCTCAAATTGCACTGATGAGAAGTCGGCAAGGGAGATTCTTTGAAAAGTAAGCCGCTAATAAACCAAAGTCTAAGCATGTCAAAGGAAAGACAAAATCTCCGGCTCGAGGAGGAAGAAAGCCTCGCTAGGATACCTCCAAGGAAACCGATTATCGAGGATGAAGAAGATAGGGAGAAAGAGAAGGAGCAAAAGCAAGCAAAGTACCGAGAAGCGTGGTACGTCAAAAGAAAAATCAAGTACCCCTGCCTGAATCCGAACACATTCCTCGTAAAGCCACTGAAGCCCAAGATGATGAAATTGAGGCCATATTCGACCAAATGAACAGATACCTATACAGAGGCGAAGAGGCTAGACAAGTTCAGGCTGCCAGAGACAGAATCTGGGAGGCAGACCTTGAAGCACTGAGGAAAAGGACTGAGGAAGAGGCCAAGCTGAGAGTACCTTCAAAAGCTGATATTCGTTATCGATACAGAAGGTTCAGGAAGCCAGCTGATCTAAAATCGCACAGATGGCCAAAGACAGACAATTGGATACCTGCTCAATTTACTCAGAGATGGGAATCTGCAAAGATAGAGTTCATCAAGCGCAACTATTTCTGGAGGTTCTGGCCCAACATGACTAAGACTGATGCCTACACAGAATGGATGATGATAGCAGAACATGATCTATACATATACTTGCATAAAGCCGTATCTGAAGGTATAAAAGTCAGTGTTCCGGAGCCCAGAATCATACCTCCACCTAGAAGAAATGATGACTCAATCCACTTTGGGGTAATAGAAGCTGAAGTGAAGTATGCTGCATCAAAAAGAGAACTGGACGAAGATGAGCCAGCAGACTTTGCTGCATACTTGAAGCTGAGGAAGAACATATACCGGATGTATGGAGTGCCACTGCCAGAGACGCAATCTCAAGGATTCATGGATAGGATCAAGCAGTTTAAGGGCTCCTAGGCTTAGTTCTGATCTTCCTAGCTTAGCAAGATTTGTAATTGTACTGGTCTGAATAACTCATATATACAAATCTGATTTTGACTCTGATAACCACTTGTTGTCTATTCAGCCGTGTTTGTATTATGCTTTAACACTCAGAATCACTGAAGTGATGACTGACTCACACACTCACTCTATTTACTTTCCTGTCAGTTTATTACTTTGTTAGATTCTGCTAGTCTAGTTTCTATGTAATGGGGAAATTATGTTTTGCCCTGTTTTCTCAGTAGTCTAGAACTATTGGAACAACTCCGTTCATCCTACCTGTAATATTGTAAGGAGCTCTGTTTCTGTTAGTTTAGTGTTAGCATAGATGATAGGTTTTGGCATCATCAAATAGGGGGAAATTGTTGGGTGATGATTCTGTCCTCAGCATAGTCTTACTTGGTGGGAAATGATTCTATCTTCTATACTGAACCATGCTCAGCAGCCTAGTGCTCTGAATGTTGAGAAGATATGAAGATCCCAAAACCCTATCTGATTTGTGAACCATTCCGTTGTAATCGTTATTTTTGTCTCTGAGGTTTCAGACTCAGTAGACACTCTGCTCTGATCAAGGCGCTCAGTAGATTATCTGCCTTAAGACCAGAAGTAGAAGACTCAGAGATACCTTGGACTCGGCGAGAGCAAGATATCGAAAGAGTCGGTGGAACCGGACTCAGCGAGAGCGGTTCATCGAACTCGAGCTGATCTTCAGTAGACTTTACTCAGCTATCTACCTACTGAATACGGGATCAGACTCAAGCATCGATAGACGGTCTTTGGAACGGTCGATACTTTTGAAAGACAATCAGCATTGTCATATACGAGGAAGAGAGAAGTCAGCTTCAGTTTGCCTTGAAGTCTGTGTTGTCTCAACCACTCTATCCACCTCGACGAATGACAAGAACACACGTGTCTTCTCACCTGCTAAAGCTGCAGTCAACCCTTTACCTAAAAAGGTGGGAAAGTACACTGTTACCTACTTCAAAAGAGCCGTTTGCTACCAAAAGAGAGAGAAAGAAGAAGATCGTCTCCAACGGATCTTTTCCAATCTCTGCTCTATAAATAGAGGGACATTTCAAGAAGAGAAAATGCGAATAAGCTTAAACGACGAAAACATACACAAGCATTCAAACGAGCTAGAACCAGAAAACCCTAAGTCTTCCGCAAGAACTTGAAGATCTATCTCCGGCGAAAGACTACCTTCTCAGCTCATAGGGAACCAAGCTAAACTGTTAGAAGAGCCTCTAGTATCCAAATCGACGATACACGAACCTAAAGCTTATTTCAGTTGTTCGTCGATCTAGAAGCTACATTCTCATTCCCTATCCCTGTAACCCTAAGCTCAACCGAATATACTTATAGCTTAGACAAAGGAGTTCATATTTGAACCCAATCCTTATTGTAAAAGGACTCCTTCATAGTTGGAGAAGTTTGTCAAACTCTTTAGTTTGATGCCTTTGTAAACTGGGACTTGCTCAGTATAATCCCCAAGCCACAGCTTTGTCCTGTGCACAAGCTGACTGAGACTAACTCAGTATAATAAATAGCCTCCTGAACTTTTGGGACAGTAGACGTAGGATCGATTGATATCTGAACCACTTTAAAAATCTGTGTCTTGTTATTGCTTTCTGATTACTGTTACATTGATTTTACTGTTCATACTGAAAATCTTCTTTAAAATCATACAACCGTCTCAAAGATACCGAACTGTCTACTTGCTTGAACCGAGACTGCATAAAAACGGTTTTCCACTCAACTGATTAGGGCCTACACTTTTCCGCACCGCTGAACTCTACCTGTTTGATACTGAATTCTGACTCAGTCAGCTAGCAGATCTCAGTAGAGTCAGACTCTTTGCCACACACGATTCAGAACAGCTATTTGGTCTGCTGAATCATTTCAGTACGGCACTTTCCTGAACAGGACTGTTCGTGTTCGAAGTTGAGAAAATCGGATTCAAGTGTATTCAACCCCCCCCCCTCTACACCTGACCGTACACTCGGGACCAACAGCCTCCATCAGGGAATGCGGACAACAACGGCTTGTCAATTGATTAACATCATCCTCCCTCTTGGCCATTACTTCTTTGTTTGTCTGCTGACCTTGCTCATCATGTTTAGCCTTTTTCCTTTTGCCCTTTTGTTGTTGGCCAGTAACATCCCCTATCTTCTTACCTTTTGCTTTGGCCGACAGCTTGCCTTTCTCATCCACTTTCTTCTTCTTCGTCATTTCCTTCCCTTTGCTGTCTTTCACCTTCTCCTTCCCTTTATTCACCAAGTTTATTAAAGGAAGATCCTCGTCCGGCTTTGTTGTTCTCTTCCTCTTTCCTTTACCTCGCGATGTTCCTGCTTTTTTAGAAAATTCACTTAGTACGCATGCAGTCTTTTCACTGTATTTATGCATATAACTATCATATTTCTTTCATATCAGTATCAAAATTTATGCATACTAGTAACACATAATACTTTTCAGAATATTTTTATTTTATGCATATGAATATCGTATTTTATGCTAACCATTACGTCTGTTTATGCTCACCACCCTAAATATTTATGCAGAAACCACATATATTATATGTACCAAAGGAATTTTAATTTATGCTAACGATTTCCTATGTTTATGCTAATATAGAAATACTTTTATGCTGATGCACAATAATCAAATATTCCTAATTTTATACAGAACAATATTTTATTTTTCATGCATACGGAGACTCATTTTCAACCACATAAGACACATGATTCATGCTCATGATTCCTTGCAATAATGCTCGCAAACAATTATAATATGAAATAACTTCACCTAAGAAATCCAAAAATTACTAACCTACGTCCATGGTTTAACCGTAGCAATCGAAATGCTACTATCAATATTCGAGGCCTGAAATCCACAAAAAAACCATTTCCCAACATAGATTTAGTCTTAGTTAACTTAATCGAAAATCTTTTCCCAAAAGCTAAATCAACAAACTAATAACATTCCCATGAGCATCAATTTGACAATGAAAACAAGCAAACAAAAGGGTAAAACATTCCATGAGCATCAATTAGACAAATCAAAATAAAAATCGTGGGTTTCGGTTTCAAAAGGGTTAAGGGTTTATGTAATCGCTAATCGGTTTCGGTTCCCTAAAAAACACAAAATCATCCCCTTCTATATGGAGCAAGGTAGTCGGTTTCAAAAGGGTTTCGTTCACAACAACGATGTCTCCTCTAAAACACAAAATCATTCATGGGTAAACTAAATTAACAAATGAAAACATGAAACATACCTGAAATTTCATCGATTAAGAGGATTTGTAGTCGATTTTCAACCAAAACACGAAACTACTATTTACGAAGATTATGCTTCTCTCTGCAAAACTTTCTAGTTTCAGCGAATGGAAACGACAATAAAGAATGGAGGGAAGTTTGGGAGAAGTCGGAAGTTTGGGAGAAGTCGGTTCTCTTGATTATGGACGGAAGTTTGGGAGAAGTTTGGGAGAAGTCGTGCGCCGTTTTCGCACAAAATGGAGAAACGAAAAACTGAAATTGTTTTGCCCGCCCACTTCCTATACCCCATTTCAAATGAAAATGTTTTTCTATGGCCAAAACACCCTAGATTAGGACCGATCGACGCTTAGGATCGGTTCTCGTATCTCTTTTGAAGGGAGGATCTCCCTAGAACTATACCATATATATATATATATATATATATATATATATATATATATATATATATATATATATATATAGGGAATGGATCATATGAGAAGGCATCTTAAAATAAGAAATAGGAAGGAATCATAACACTTCATATGATCATGATTAATTTGAATATAATTTTTTATTTATTACTATATTATTCATTAACATATCATTAAGGGTATTAATGTCCATTTAAGTTCATTTATTTTTGTAACAGTTTACTATCGTGCACCCCTAATCTTATTCATAATCTTTTTATTTTCTTTTTGATTCTCTTTCCTAAGTAACATACTTAACTTCCATTAAAAAGAAAATTTAGGTTTGTATGTTGATTTATTGGGTGATTCATGGAGAATTAAACTGTATTCCATCTCCATTCTCCAGAATAAGTCGATCACAATACCAGGTTTTTTTTCGTTCGAGTTTGTTGTTCTAAAGCTTATTAATGGAGATTTAAATCGTTTTCCATCTTCATTCTCCTGAATCAGTCAATTGATTTGCGTTTTTTTAATGGAGATTTAAATCGTTTTCCATCTTCATTCTCCTGAATCAGTCAATTGATCTGGGTATTTTTTCAATTTTTTTTTAGTTCGATTTTGTTGTTTTAAAGATGTTAGTAGAAACCTAATATGAAAAAAATAGTGTTTGGGATCATAGTATTATGTGGTTGGAAATTAATATATGCTGATGGTGATTATGGAGAGGCGTTTGATGTATTATAATGTGAAACTGCTCTTCTCAATTTATTTGCGTTAATGTATTTATTTATACCTCATTTTTATGCATTTTCTAATTTTGTTTTATACATATTGTACTCATTTTCTTGCTAATAGATCATATGGATAAGATAAAAAATGATAATGTAATTTTCGAGGATCCCGAGTCAATTTTTATTTGAGGATTTCTATGGCGCTCAAACTCCAGAGATTGTTAATGTCCAGTCCAAGCCGAAAAGATTATGCAGTAAATGCAAGCAGTTGGGACATCATGATGCTAGGAATTGTTCTAATGTTGTGGAGAATGTAGGCTCATCTTAGTATTGTTTTTAAAGTAAGGATTTTTTCGTATACACTTTTTTGTTTTTTTTAAAATATAATTTTAGTGGTATTTTGTGAGTATTTTTTAGTACTATCATAGCATATAATTGTTTATTAATTATATGCAAATGAAATGATTAGTTTCCGTAAGCTAATAATATTTTCTTGCAATATGCATGTATGCTTTCTTGAATATGCATGTATGCTTTATTGGATATGCATATTCTATGAATTATAAATTTTTGATTTTATAATTTGACCCTTATGTTTCTTAAACTAAATAATTAATTTTTTTTTTCCTTCGAAAACATGCATATTTGTTTTAGTCTTATGCATATTTTAGTAGCTTATATCTTTTATTTATATCTTTCATGTGTTTTCAACAACTTCCCATTTTTTAAAAGCTAATACATGCATAACCTCGTAATTTCATATGCATAACTAACAAATAAGTTATGCATATTTTTACAGTAGTTCATTATAGAAATTTTAGACATCATTCTAGTACACCAGTGTATTGACAAAAACAAAGTAAAAACTAAGAAATATCCATTATAGTAATGTCATCAAGAAACAACTTAAAACTAAAGTATTTAAGCAAAACTCCAATTCACATAAAAATATATCACTAGCTATTTGGTATTCATCAATGACCAAGCAACATATTCTCTATTTGCTATTTTGAACATATTCTCCAATGCATCTCTAATTCATCAATGACCAAGCAACATATTCTCTAATGCATCTTTCTCTAGCTGACTGAGGTCAGAATTCAGTACTATTTAGTAAGAGTTCAGTAGAGTGCGGAAATGTGTAGGCCCGATTCAGTTGAGTTTGAAAATGTTTTTATTAAAACTGTTTCAGTTGGTTAGTGCATTAAGTTTTAGCTTTGCTGAAACTCTGTTGTATGATTTTGTAAAATGGTTTTCAGTTATGAACAGTAATCAACGCAATAATAAAAACAGAACACAACGATTTTAAAGTGGTTTGGATATCAAACAATCCTACGTCCACTGTCCCGAAAAGATCAGGAGGCTATTTTATTATACTAAGTTAGTCTCACTCGGTTTGTACACTGGACAAACACTGGCCTTGAGGATTATACTGAAGTGTTTGACAAACTCTCCAACAATGAAGGAGTTCTTAACAATAAGAACAGTTCAAGAATGAACTCCTTCGGGTCTAAGCTATAGATATATTCAGTGGAGCTTAGGTTAGAGGGAAAGGAACAAGAAGGTGGCTTCTAGAGTGATGAACAATGAGGAATAAACTCTCTGGGTTCGTGTTTAATCACTTGGATACTAGAGGCTTTGATTCTGGTTCCCTTGAGTAAGGATGTCTCCTTTTGCTTGAAGTGTTTCTCTGAGGTTCTTGCGGAAAGCTTTGAGTTCCATAAGTATATTGCTCGTAATCGCTCGTTCGTGTCCTTTGCCTTCGGTGTTGTGCGATTTGATTTTCCCTCTATTTATAGAGGTGAGCCATGGATTGATCCGTTGGAAAGAGGCTTTTAAGGAATCTCTTTGTGTACGAACGATCCACGTGTCACTCTCTTTGTGTAGCTAACGGCTCTTTTAAGGAATCTTGCAGAGTCTTTTCCTCCATTTCTGGAAAGAGGTTAACTTGCAGCATTTACCAGAACTTTGACAGCGGGCTGCTCGTCATTAGTCGAGGCGTAGTGTTGGTCCCGAGATTAAACGTTCAGGTGTAGAGGGGGGGGGTGAATACACCTGAAAACAATTTCTCAACTTTAAACGCGAACAGTCCTTTTCAGGAGAATGTCGTACTGAACAAGTTCAGTAGACCAAATAAGTTGTTCTGGATCGCGTGGCAGAGTGACTAGCTTCACAGAGGCCTGCTAGCTGACTAAGGTCTTAATTCAGTACCGTTCAGCCGAAGTTCAATAAGTGCGGAAATGTGTAGGCCCAAATTCAGTTGAGTTAGAAAACATTTTTAAGAAAATAGTTTCAGTATATTAGTGCGATCGATTAAGCTTTGCTGAAACTCAGTTGAATGATTTTAGAAATATTTTCAGTATGAACAGTAATCAATGTAACAGTAAAAAGACAGAACACAAGCAATTTTAAAGTGGTTTGGATCCAACAATCCTACGTCCACTGTCCCGAAAAGATCAGGAGGCTATTTTATTATACTGAGTTAGTCTCAATCGGTTTATACACTGGGCAAACACTATTCTTGAGATTTATACTGAGAAAGTCTCAGTTTACAAGGTATCAAACTAAAGTGTTTGACAAACTCTCAAACTATGAAGGAGTCCTTTACAATAAGGATCAGTTCAGATATGAACTACTTCGTCTAAGCTATGGATAAGATCTGCTGAGCTTAGGTTACAGGGATAGGGAACGAGAAAGTGGCTTCTAGAGCAACGAACGGTTAACTATAAACTTGGGTTCGTATTCAGTCGCTTAGATACTAGAGGCTTTATGATCTGGTTCAGCTTGGTTCCCTATGAGCAAGTATGTCGCCTTTCGCCGAAGATTACTCTTTGAAGTTCCTGCGGAAAGCTTAAGTCGTTTTGAGTTGCTCGTGAATGCTCTTGTGTTGTTTGGTTTCTTAGGTTTCTCGTGTGCTGAGCTTCAATATGAAATCATCCGCTATTTATAGAGCAGAGACATGGATAGATTCGTTGGAGATGACGATCCATGTGTCTCTCTCTTTTGGGTACCTAACGACTATATCAAAGTATGGTGGCAGAGTCTTTTCTCTCCATTTCTGGAAAGTTGTTGACTTGCAGCTTTAATCAGAAAGTAGACAGCTGGCCGCTCGTAATTGGTCGATTCTGAAGAAAGTAGGTGAGACAAAACAGACTTCAAGGTAGATCTGAAGCTGACTTCTCTATACCTCGTATGACTCTGCTGATTTGACTTAATAAATCCTGACAGTCAGAAGACCGTCCAGCCATTGCTGAGTCTGATCTATATTCAGTAGCGTACTCCTGCTGAGTCAGCTCTACTGAAGATCAACTCTGAGTTCAGTGAAGTACTCCTACTGAGTTCGGTTCCATCGACTTCTTTCGATATCGCCTCGCTTGAATCCAAGATATCGAGTCTTCTTCTTTTGGTACTGAGGCTGTTAATCTACTGAGCGCCTGAACCAAAACGAAGAGTGTCAACTGAGTCTGTAAATCTCAGAGACAGAACAACAAATTACAACAGAAAGGTTCATCAGTCAAAGTGGGGTTTTGGGATCTTCAAATCTTCAAAGCACTAGGCTCCTGAGTTATCTCCCAACAATTTGTGAAGGGACTGAATAATCTCCCAACATTTTCCCCCTATTTGATGATGCCAAAACTATCAGAAACAGAGCTCCTTACAAATATTACAAGTAGAATCAGTGGAGTTGTTCTTCAAGTTCTAGATTACTGAGGGAATCAGGGAAGAAATATCAGAACCTATACAGAAAACTAACAGTAATTTCCCCCTTTCTAACAACAATTTCCCAACATCTCCCAACATCTCCCAACATTTCGGGGTGATTGAGAAAGAAATCAAGGATGTTGCTCAAGCCAAGAATCTAGATGAAGATGAGCCTGCTCACATGCCTTAGATACTGAAGCTGAGAAGGGTCACCTACAGAATGTATGGACTGTTACTCCCTGAAGCAAAATCTAAGGACTTCAAAGATCGGATTCAACAGTTCCGAAGATGATAGATAGCCTCTGTATTTCTTTTGTTCTTTCTTTCTTATAATAGCAAGCCTGATGTGCCTGTACTGAAATTTCTTCATATATAATACATCACTTCTATTCGGCCGTGACAATTCCTTATTGTCTATATGGCCTTGTTTCTTTCATGCTTAACACTCAAAATCACTCAAGTGATTACTGACTCACACACTCACTGAATATTTATATCTGTCAGTTCTTATCTTATTAGATTCTAGTTTGTTAGATTGCTTACAGAGGGAAATTGTTGTTAGAAAGGGGGAAATTGCTGTTAGTTTTCTGTATAGGTTCTGATATCAATCTTTTCAGCTATGGCTTTCTGGGGGAGGCATAAGTCTTGGAGCTGGGACCCTGACATCAATCTTTTCAGCTATGGTTTTCTGGACTCTTGCATAAATCTTTGGATCAGTCTTCAGAAGCCATTCAGCAAAGGCGATGGACTTGTACGTATCAGGCCAGTATCTTCAGAAGTAGAATCTCTTGATATAGTCAGCCTTCAGTGTCTCCCACTTCTGAGTCCGTTCCCATGGCATCCGGTCATCAACCTTGGGCAATCTATGGATCTTGAGGTCTGTAGGCTTCCTGAGTCTTCTATATTTGTAGGGAATGTCAGCTTTCTCAGGTATCCTCTGGCTAGCTTCCTTCTCAACCTTAATCCTCAGAGCTTCTAGATCAGCGAGTCTGAGCCTTTCTTTTGCTGCATCAATCTATCTGGCTTCAGCTCCTCTGTCTAGGTACCTTTCCATCTGATCCCATATTTCCTGCATCTCTTGCTCTTGTTGCTTAGAAGGGACATAGGAAGGCACGTGCTCTTCTTCCTCTGAGTGTTGGTGTTGAAGATTTCTCTTTGGAAGTACCCTGCTGACCAGATTGCTGTTGCTACTGTTGTTCTCTTTCTTTTTCCTTATCTGCTTCATCACTTAGCTTCAGATTTCTCAGAGGCAGCCTTGTCCTAGGCTTCCTTCCCCCTGCTGGAGCCTTTGTTTTACCTTTGGCTGGCTTTTTCTTTGGTTTGTTGGCAGCCTCAGCCTCAGCTATCTCCCTAGCTAGCTTCTCATTAGCTGCTATCTGTGCCTCTTCTTCAGGAGTTATGATCCTTTTAATTCCTTTCTTTTTGGGAGGAGTGGGAAGCTTCAGTACCTTATTTCCCTTTCCTTGGACTGGAGGAGGTAGAGGGGCTTCTTCCTCTTTTGAATCCTCCTCTGCATACTCAGCAATTTCCTTAATGATGTCGCTTGGAGTTTGAGTTGCCTGAGTAGTAGAATCCTTGGGTTGTCCTGAGCCCCTTGGGCCAGTCTCAGCTGGCACTACAGCCCCTGCTGTTGAGACACCCTGGGCCTCACCCTATGCTGTCTAAGTAATGGGACCAGTGAGAGCTGATTGCTGAATCTGAGTCACTCCTGCCACTGTCCTTACTCCTTTTGGTACTCTGAGTACTTTCTCCTTTCCTTCAGGTACTTTCACCTTTCCATCCCCCTTTTTGGCACAGCAAATAATCCTGGGGTAGGAATCTGTACCTTCTTATCAAGACTTTTGTAGGCTGAAGAAAGGTCGTCCAAGGCATATTGCAGCTTTACAAGCCTCTCATGGAGCTCATTCCTTTCATCTGTTAATCGTTCACTGTACTTCTTGTGTGAGTTTTCCACCTCAATCTGAATATCCTGCAACTTCTGATCCACTTTATCTTCCATGGCCTTCTGAATGGTTTGGAGTCTGAGCTCGGAGGCCTGAGATATAGATGGATGCAGTATGAGCTGAATGGGCTGCCTTGTATTCTTCCAGAAGTTTACCTTGGCCAGCTTCCATCAGCTTTAGTTGCTCTTCGAAGTTGGCTCTTTGAGTGGCAAGTGCAACGGTCAGTATAGTTGAGAAGTCGGGGGTAGGTGTATTTTGAATGGAAGTCCTGAGCCCCTTTATCTCCACACTCTGAGCCTGTGTGGACTGCCTCCATGTCTTGTTTACGGCACGGGTGAGGTGTCTATTCTGAGTGCCTTGACTCCTCAGTGCCCTGGCCACTGACTTCGAGCGTCGGCTCTTCGGGCTGGGCGCTACCTCGAACGCAGACTCCAGCAATAGCTATGCTGGTTCCGCCGTCTTTGAGGTACCAGCCGCCGACTGGCCTGGAGGAAGGAAGCTGACTGGTTGTTCAGCAGTAGTAGTGGGAGCATCCTTGTCCAGTTGAGTTCCCTCATCAGGCTTCTCAGGGCCTGAATCACGGGGTGGGTCCTGACCATCAGGATCAGACCAATCTAAGGGCGCCGTCGCTGAAGTGGGTTGAGGATCGTTCAGCATGGCGAGCATGGCCGCCCTCAGGTCATCCAAGGAACATATGTCGAAAGGCTCTTAATAGCCTATCTTGTTCCTTATCATCAACTCCTCTTCGTGGAGTTGTTCGCAGAAGTGGTGCTGGATCAACATGTTTAGTGTTGACCACTCCTGGAACCTGATCAATGAGTGGAGCCTAGCCTGCCTCGTCAATTTGTTTAGATCTGTGTGGCTGGCTATCTCCGGAATGTGTTCTGAAATCTCTTGGGAGGCTCTTGATTGCAGAGCAGACGCCTCCATCCCGATTGATTCAGATTCAGAAGCAGTCTCGGAGTCTTCAACTTCTATCAGAGACTATTGCTTTTCAGCAGATGGGATGCTGCTGAGTGGAGGGACATCCAAGGGACTCTGAGAGGTAGGGATCGGTTCAGTTTCTACCCCTTGGTCCATTGTTTCGCCTTGTTCAGTGGAGACAACTTTCTCCACTGACACGGTCTTTTCTGAGGACTCAGCCTCGTCCCTTAGCTGCAAAGGTGGTTCAGCTACGACCTCACTGAAATTCTTCAGTCTCTTGGTCGGTGTCTTGGGAGTAGACTTAGGAGGCGACCTCTTATTTGTGGGAGTTGAGGTCTTCTGAGCTCTTGTCTTGGAATCAACAGGCCCTGACCTAATTTGCTGAAGGGCCGCTGCCCTACTCTGAAACCTTACTTTCTTTGGATTGAAGTATGTGCTCATCGGCGCCTGACCCTAAGATGTGGATCATCCAAGGCACATTAGCATGGCGTACTCCTCCTGTTCGAACTGGGGTTTGAAACCAAACCTATCCTCAGGAGGATAGATGGGGCGATTCGGGTGAAGCTTGTCAGCATAAACGACATTGTCAGATCCACATAAATCCTCGATCATAACAGAGAGCTTCGTGTCGTATAATAGTTTTCCTTTAACTGACAGGAAGTTGTCGGAATGATCGAACTTTGCGGCCTGAGTCAGAAACTCTATCAAGAAGAATTCAGCCCAGTTTATCTTTGCTTGGTCATGAATGGCCATCATCAGCTGAATCTTCGACCTCGATACTTGGTCAAACGAGCCGGCCTGACTCGTCAGTATCTAAGTCACAATATATGCAAGAGCTATATACTGTGGGAGCATAGCGTTCTATGGGAAGGCAGTTCAGAATGTTGTAGGCCTCCTGCAGAAAACTTCCAAATACTCGTCTATTAAATCATACTTGTATCCCACTGTACTGAAGCCTTCGCTCGGAAGTTTGAAGCTTCGCTGAAGCGCTTCTATGATAGACATCATCTTGATTTCTGGTATGGCGCGGGCGGGGTCTCCAATAAGATGAGTGATGAATCTGCATCGGATGTCCCCTTCTACAAACTCTGAGTTCATATATAACTCAGCTATCTATCGAGGGAGGAAGTATGACGGCTTCCTTGACAGAAAACCGTCCAATCCTGTCGCCCTTAGCGAGTCATGGATTTCCTCCAATCCATGAGTCGAACTCTATCATCGGCTCGAACCACACGCGGTCCTTCTCGAGGATCTCTTTTATGTTCACCGGACCAATAACATCCCTTCCTGTCATATTTTATAATCTACAAAGACAAGAGATCAGTATCGAACGAAAAATATTAAGAATATCATATACGATGCTGAATGATTATTAAAGATTTACCAAAGTTTTTCTGAGAGATTTGAAAATAAGTTTGCAAGTTGACGAAAGATTTTTCTCAGAAAACTAGGGTTGTGAAATTTGCAGAGTGAAAATGGCGGTTTCTAAACTTTGAATGTGTTTTTATATGTTAAAGAAGATGAATAGTTAAAAATCCACGGTTCAGATTAAAAATGCTTTATGAGATGGACGGCTAGGATCTAATGTTATAAAATAGGCAATGATCAATTTAGCCGCCTAAGTCAAAATACAGTTCTTACTAGCCAAAGAAGTAACTTGATTTGACATGCATTTAATGCGCCGCAGAGTTCAGCATACTTTGCATAGAATATCATGTATTAAATGTAAACCGTTATATTAAATGACATTTTCTAAGGCATTGAATACGAAGCTGAATCTGAATCACAAATGCATGGAATATTTCATTGGCTACTGAGTAGAGATACGCAAACCTGTCAGCTAAACATCGTAGTCAGCTGATACCTCGTGTAGATGGTTGCTGAGTCTCTATGTACTGAATTTATTCAGTACTGAGAAAGAACATTCCCCCTTACTGAATGCTCCTCTCTTGAATCCACTTACTGACTGGAGTCAGTAGGGTTCAACAGACCTAGCTCTACTGAAAGTTCTTTGAATCTGGCTTCAGCTAGAGGCTTGGTCAGAATATCTGCCCTTTGATGGTCAGTAGGATCTTTTCCATCCTGATATCCTTCTTTTCGACATGATCGCGAATGAAGTGATGTCTGATGTCCACATGCTTGCATCTGTTATGAGTTACAGGGTTCTGAGTGATTGCAATTACACTGGAAATATCGCAGAAGATCGGCACTTCATTCTGAATGACATCATAGTCGCGTACCGCTGTCTCAGCCAAAGGATTTGGGCGCAGCAACTTTCGACAGCCATATATTCAACTTCAGTAGTTGACGTCGCTACTGAATGTTGTTTCTTTGAAAACCACGAAATCAGCTTACGGCCAATGAACTGACAAGTTCCAGAAGTTGACTTTCGATCAATTCTACATCCTGCAAAGTCAACATCATAATAACCAATTAGTTAAATATTATCATCTGCTGGATACCATAAACCCATGTCAGGTGTTCCTCTAAGATAGCGGAGAATCTTCTTTGCTGAGTCCATGTGACTCTGCTTAGGATTCGCTTGAAATCGAACGCAGACACCTACAGCATAAGTTATGTCAGGTTGGGTAGCAGTTAGATATATTAATGAACCAATAATAGCACGAAATTCAGTATGGTCTACAGATACTCCCTCTTTATCAAGATCAATTTTCCTATTCGTGTTCATCGAGATCTTGATTGGTTTGCCAGATGTACAACCGAACTTCTTGATGAGGTCTCGATTGTATTTACCTTGATTGATGAACGTTCCCTTCTCAGATTGTTTGACTTGAAAATCAAGGAAATAATTCATCTCTCCCATAAATGACATCTCGAATTTATCCTTCATCATTTTCTCAAATTGCTGACACATGATGACGTTCTTCGATCCGAAAATTATGACATCTACGTAGATCTGCACAAGTAAGATGTCGTCTTCCAGTCGAATGCTAAATAATGTGTGGTCTACTGTGCCTTTCTGAAAACCTTTCTGAAGAAGAAACTCAGATAGGGTATCGTACCAAGCCCTGGGTACTTTTCGAACCCGTATAGAGCCTTTCTGAGTCTGTAGACCTGATGTCCCTGCTGAAAGCCGGGAGGCTGTTCTACATAGACTTCTTCTTTAAGAACGTCGTTCAGGAACGCAGACTTCACATCTATTTGATAAACTCTGAATTGCTGATGTGTTGCGTAGGCTAGGAATTGTCTGATTGCCTCCAATCTCGCAACTAGAGCGAAATTTTCGTCGAAATCTATCCCTTCAGCTTGACAGTACCCTTTTGCCACGAGTCTAGCTTTGTTCCTTACTTTAACGTTGTTTTCATCCTGCTTATTCTTGAAGACCCATTTAGTTCCAATCACATGTTGATGCCGGGGTCTGCAACAAGCTCCCATACTTCGTTTCTCGTGAACTGATTCCGCTCCTCCTGCATAGCTATGAGCCAATCAGCATCCTTAAGTGCATCCTCAACTGACTGAAGTTCTTCAGTAGACAAGAAGCAGGAATATAATGCGCTTTCTCCCTGACAGAATCTGGATCTTGTCTTTACGCTTGCTGAAGGATCTCCAATAATCAAGTCAGAAGTGTGAGCGTCCAGCCACGATCTACGATGTTTCAACTCTTCATCTGAAGTTTGTTCAACACAGATAGTAGGTGAGTTAGGCATTTCAGTTGTACTATTCTGAGATTGAAGCAATTCAGTTACTAGAGTTGGGTCTACTAAGTCACCAGGTTCAGGGGCATTTAGCTCAGGAACTTCATTTGTTCCCCCTGAATTATTATCCTCAGTAGAGGTCTCAGTTACCACTTGGGTTTCTTCATCGACCTGAGTTACCTGGGATTGACTCTATTCGGTAGAGTCAATCTGTTCAGCTACTTCTGCTGCTGGTTGAGATTCAGTTAACTTATCTTCAGTTTCCTCTTCTAAATCATCATCCCAACACAGCTGGATCTTTTCAACTTTATCTTTCAGGCTCAGATCCTGTAGCTGCTTACTGATGTCCTCAAACTCTGATTTACAGTTCCTGCTCCTGTCTTCAGCAGCAAACTCATTAAAAACAACATGAGGGCTTTCCTCCACGCAAAGGGTCCGGTAGTTAAAAACTCTGAAGGCTTTGCTGACCCGGGAGTATCCTAAGAAGACTCCCTGGTCTGACTTGCGAACAAAAGTCTTTAATTGATCCTTCTCATTATTGTGGATAAAACACGAACACCCAAAAATATGGAAATAAGATAGAGAAGGCTTCCTTCCGTTCTATAGTTCATATGGTGTCTTCTTATGTTGCTTTGTCAGTAGAGATCTGGTCTGAGTGTAACATGCAGTGTCAGTTACTTCTGCCCAGAATTTGGTTGGGAGTCCTGAGTCTGCGAGCAGGGTTCTTGCTGCTTCTTTGAGTGTTCTATTCTTCCTTTCAACACCCCATTTTGTTGAGGCGTGCGCGCGGCAGACGTCTCATGCTCTATGCCTTCAGCTTTGCAGAACTCCTCCACCATCGAATTCAGGAACTCAGTTCCTCTGTCTGAATGTATCTTTATAATTTTGGTGTTCTTCTCGACACTGAGCTTTTTCAGAACTCTGTCTGAACTCAGTTCCTCTGTTTGAACTCAGTTCCTTAGTCTGAACTCAGTTCCTCTTTTGAACTCTGTTTTGACGTCAGACTTGTTGGCAATAAATATGACCCATGTGTAGCGCGAGTAGTCATCAATGACCACTAAAGCATACTTTTTGCCTTTGATCGTCCCCGGAGAGACTGGACCGAATAAATCCATATGTAGCAGCTGAAGGATTCCATCAGTGGAAGGCGATGGAACTGGTGTATTTTGATTCCTTGTCTGCTTTCCCTTCAGACATGCTTCACACTGAGTGTCTTTGCTGAATACTTCATTCGACAGTCCTCTTGCTAGAGCGTTTATGGCTAGCTTGTTGAGCGTTTTGAAGTTGAGATGGCTGAGTCTTCCGTGCCAGAGCCACCCCATTCTGTTGCCGTTCTTCGCCAACAAACAAGCTTCAGGTTCAGCTGAGTTCCAGTCAGCTACATAGATATTATTTTTGCGCGAACCTGATAACAATGTTTTCCCTGTAGATTTATCAATGACATCACAAAAACTAGCGTCGAAAATCACTCTATTCGAGTTATCACAAAATTGACTAACAGAGAGAAGATTATGCTGAAGTCCTTCAACATATGATACTCTTGGAACTGTTGTGGTTCCAATGTTGAGTGTTCCATAACCTCTGGTATAGCCTTTTGCGTTATCTCCAAACTCGATTTGGGGTCCTTCTTCAGTAGTATAATTCTTCAGTAGGTCCTTCTAGTATGTCATGTGTCTTGAGCATCCGCTGTCCACATACCATGGGTCCTTGTGCTCCTGCAAAAGAGATGTATATTTAGGTACCCTTTATTTTTGATTTTGGGTCCTTAGAAGTTAGTTTTGGAAACCCATATCTGTCTCACGACCCTGGTGGTCTCAGACAGTTTCTTTCCACTTTGATCAACATACTTGACCACTGGACTGGTCGATGCTGACTTCTGAGGCTTCACAGGTTTAGGAGTCTAGATCTTCTGAATTTGTGGACTGCTGACCTTTGCCTTCTGCACAACTTTCTTCTTCTTCTTCTGACTTTTAGGTCCTCTCCTCACTATAGGATCATAGTAATATGACCCATACTGAGCTGTCAGCTGTGGAGGTCCATACTGATATGCCCACTTAACTTTGCTAGTTCCCCCTTGACTAAACTGGGGTGATTTGGAACTGATCTTTTTGTCATAATGCTGATAGCTGGGATGAGGTGCCTTCATCTTTAGTTTGTTCTTAGCTAGGGGGTTCAGAATCTCTGCGTTGATGGTCTCCCCTTGAACAAATCTATCAACTAGCCGGTCTTCTGAGCGTACGGGGGCAGATGAGGAGGCTCCATGGCTGAATCCAAGTCCCTCCTTGCAAAGCTTAGGCTTGTTGCTGGCAAGCATGGCCTCAAGCTTCATTTCAGGGACCATTTACCACTCTGTCATCAGATTCCTCCAGACATCATCGCTTTTGTTCAGCAGTTCATGCTCGGTCTGAAGTCCTGACAACTCTTGCTTCAGTAGACTCAGTTCAGTATCTTTCTGAGTCAAGTCATTGGTCAGTACTGAGATCTGATCTTCTTGAGGCTAAGACTTGGCCATTAGAGAGATTATCTCCTCCCTGATTCTCAACACAAGTCCTTCTGACTCAGTAGCAACCTGACTCTCCTGAGAAAGTCGCTGATTCTCCACTTTCAGAGTATCCAACTCCTGAAGAGTCTTACTGAGCTGCAGAGGCATTTGAATCTGTTCGTCTAACAGTTCTTCGTAGGCGATCGAGACGTCCATATTCTCATCTGCACCTGAAATAGTATCTTGTGTGCAGTGTGAAGAGGAGTTAAATGGAGCGTGAGAGTTTACCTCATCCTCTTCTCCTGCCATGAGACACTTTTCAGCTTCTTCTTCAAGCTCTACGGCCATGAATGTCGCTTCATCGTCGGATGAATCTATGAAGGAATCGACTTCATCTGAGTCGTCTGAGAGTTCACAACCTATATATGCTTGACGCTTCTTGATAAATTTCTCCCTTCGAGCTTTACGTGCTGCTCTTTCAGCAGTACTGAGCTCAGGACAATCATAATGATAATGTTCTGACTTCTTGCAGTTGTAGCAGGTAGTGACTCTCTCTTCTTTGCTCTCACTGTCTTTTGACTGAGTTGAGTCATCCTGTTTCCTGCAGTCAGAAGTATGTGAGTTAGGAGTGCGCTTAGGTGTATACTTAAACTTACCTTTGGAGTCTCTGACGACTCTTGAGAGTTTCCTGGGCCTCTCCTTCTCCTTCTGATACTTTACGACAAGCAGTACGACAAGCAGCGCGTAGTTCTTAGCCAGGTTTCCTTCTTATATCTCACTTAGTGAAGGTTCAGCCTTGCTAGACTCTGGAGCCGCTGTGCTGACTCATGCTTTGAAAGCATGGTCGATCTGGGTGTCAGCTTCAGCTCGCTGCTTGCTTTGAGGTAGACCAATCTCGAACTCCTCAGCTTTAAGTTCTGAAAAGATAAGGTCAGGAGTAACAATATCTAAATTAGAATATCTCAGTAAAGTAGCAAAAGGAGTCCAACGACCGTCTGGCAGTACCCTCAAAATCTTGAGATTCATTTCTCGGTTGGAGAACGTCTTTCCCAGCCCGTTGATGGTGTTCATCAGATCCGTGAATCTGACATTAAGATCTTCACTGGTGTCACCAGGCATGAGAGACAGTCTCTCCAGCTTCTGAAGTTCCAGCGCCAGTTTGTTTGCTTTGATCTTCTGAGTCCCCCGACTCAGTAGCGCTAGAGCATCCTAGAGTTCCTTCGCGGACTTGCAGTCCTGAACTCTCCCGAGATAAGAATCACTCAGGGTTGTCAGTATGGCATTTCTGGCGACCCGGTCTAAGTTGTGAAGCTTCTTCTCCTCAGGGGTGAAGAGACTTCTATCTTTAGGGATCTTCTTCCCGGTTACCATACCTCCTCCTTGTGCTGGGTCCTGAGTTACGACACTATCAACGATCGGAACGATAGGTCCGTCCTCCAGTACCTCTGTCATGCTGTCGTGGAGGGAAGTCAGTTGTGCCTCCATTCTGACTCGCCATACCCCGTAGTTCTCTACTGAGAACATGGGCACCATCCTAATTCCTGACATATCTGACATAGTAGATAATGATATGAATGAAGAATGATATGCAGTGAAAACATTTTCTGGATCCATTCAAGTAGACCAGTTTCAGAAAAACAAGAGTCTTATAGAACTCCTGCTCTGATACCAATTGTTGGTCTCGAGATTAAATGTTCAGGTGTAGGGGGGGTGAATACACATGAAAACAATTTCTCAACTTTAAACGTGAACAGTCCTTTTTCAGGAGAATGCCGTACTGAACAAGTTCAGTAGACCAAATAAGCTATTCTGGATTGCGTGGTTGAGTGACTGACTTCACTGAGGCCTGCTAGCGGACTAAGGTTAGAATTCAATACCGTTCAGCTGAAGTTCAGTAAGTGCGAAAATGTGTAGGCCCAAATTCAGTTAAGTTAGAAATCGTTTTTAAGAAAGCAGTTTCAGTATATTAGGGCGATCGATTAAGCTTTGCTGAAACTCAGTTGAATGATTTTAAAAAGATTTTCAATATGAACAGTAATCAATGCAATAGTAAAAAGACAGAACCCAAGCAATTTTAAAGTTGTTCGGATCCAACAATCTTACGTCCACTGTCCCGAAAAGATCAGGAGGCTATTTTATTATACTGAGTTAGTCTCAGTCGGTTTGTACACTGGACAAACACTGGTCTTGAGATTTATACTGAGCAAGTCTTAGTTTACAAGGTATCAAACTAAAGTGTTTGACAAACTCTCCAACTATGAAGGAGTCCTTTACAATAAGGATCAGTTCAATTATGAACTCCTTCGTCTAAGCTATGGATAAGATCTGTTGAGCTTATGTTAGAGGGATAGGGAACGAGAAAGTAGCTTCTAGAGCGACGAACGGTTAAGTATAGACTTAGGTTCGTATTCAGTTGCTTGGATACTAGAGGCTATATGATCTGGTTCAGCTTGGTTCCCTATGAGCAAGTATGCCTCCGTTCGCCGGAGATTACTCTTTGAAGTTCTTGCGGAAAGCTTAAGTTATTTTGAGTTGCTCGTGAATGCTCGTGTGTTCTTTGGTTTCCTAGGTTTCTCGTGTGGTGAGCTTCAATTTGAAAACATCCCTCTATTCATAGAGTAGAGACATGGATAGATCCGTTGGAGACGACGATCCAGGTGTCTCTCTCTTTTGGGTAGCAAACGACTCTTTCAAAGTATGGTGGCAGAGTGTTTTCCCTCCATTTCTGGAAAGTTGTTGACTTGCAGCTTTAATCAGAAAGTAGAGAGTTGGCCGCTCGTTATTGGTCGAGGCTGAAGAAAGTAGATGAGACAAAACAGACTTCAAGGTGGATCTCAAGCTGACTTCTCTATTCCTCGTATGACTCTGCTGATTTGACTTAATAAATCATGAGAGTCAGAAGACTGTCCAGCCGTTGCTGAGTCTGATCTATATTCAGTAGCGTTCTCCTGCTGAGTCAGCTCTACTGAAGATCAACTCTGAGTTCAGTGAACTACTCCTGTTGAGTTCAGTTCCACTGACTCCTTTCAGTATACTGCTCCTGCTGAGTCCCGTACTACTGAGTCTTCTTCTTCTGGTACTGAGGCTGATAATCTACTGAGCGCCTGAACCGAAACGAAGAGTGTCAACTGAGTCTGTAACTCTCAGAGACAGAACAACAAATTACAACAGAAAGTTTCATTAGTCAAAGTAGGGTTTTGGGATCTTCAAATCTTCAGAGCACTAGGCTCCTGAGTTATCTCCCAACAATTTGTGAAGGGACTGAATCATCTCCCAACACGTAGAAAGTAGTTGAGACAAATAGACTTCTAGGAAGATATTGAAGCTGACTTCTCTAGTAGTATGACGACTCTACTGATTTAACATATAAAATCATTTGACAATCCGGGAGACTATCAGGCCGTTGCTGACTCTGACCTGGTTTCAGTAGTATGCTCCTGCTGAGTCCAACTCTATTGAAGGTCAACTCTGAGTTCAGTGAACTGCTACTGCTGAGTCCAGTTCTACTGACTCCTTTCAGTATGCTGCTCCTACTGAGTCCAGCACTCCTAAATCTGAACACCTCTCAGTATGTTGCTCCTGCTGAGTCCAACACTACTGAGTCTTCACTCCATAGTACTGAGGCGGATAGTCTACTAAAGGGTCAGCAGACAGAACTCGGAGACTGAACCATGCTGAAGGAATGTCTACTGAGTCTAAAACTATCGGAAGCTAAGGCGTTACTATTACAACTCAATGGTTCACCAATCAAATTAGGGTTTTGGGATCAGCCAAATCTTCTAAGCAACTAATAAGTCTAATGTTGAATCACATCCCAACACTACCTGAAGGCTGCAAGGCCATTTGAGGTAAGTGGGTATACAAGAGAAAGAGAGGACCAAATGGAGAGATTGTAGCATTTAAGGCCAGGATAGTGGCAAAAAGGGTTTACTTAGAAAGTGGGTATCGATGATGAGGACAACTTCTCGCCTATAGCAATCATCAAGTCTATTCGGATTCTCCTTGCCATAGCAGCTCACACTAACCTAGAGATCTGGCAGATGGATGTCAAGCCCGCATTCACCTTGAAATAGCCGGAAGGTTATGTAAAAAAGTGTGAAGAACATCTAGTTTGGAAGCTTAAGAAGTCTATTTATGGACTTAAGAAGCTTTAGAGAATCTAGTTTTGACGAAGTAGTGAAATCTTTTGGTTTTGTATCATCTCCTAACGAGGTGTGCGTGTACCGTATTTGTGTTAACATATCAGTGGTGTTTCTTGCACTTTATGTAGATGACATCCTTCTCATTGGGAACAATGCAGAAGTGTTATCAAGATTTAAAAAAATGGTTATCCGAGCAGTTTCAAATGAAGGATTTGGGTGAAGCTACTTACATCCTTGGGATCAAGGTTATCCGAGATCAGAGGAAAAGGATGTTAAGTTTATCCAAGGCATCCTACATTGATACTGTGATGGCTCGTTTTAGCATGCAAATGTCCAAGAGATGAGAATTACCTTTCTGACATGGAGTTTTTTCTATCCAGCAATAAAACACCTGATGAGATAGAAAGTATGAAGCTAGTACCATATGCTTCTGCAATCGGTAGCCTCATGTATGCAATGCTTTGTACGAAACCAGATATCTTATATGTTGTATGCATGGTCTCAAGATATTAGTCTAACCCTGGATAGAAGCAATGGACTGTGGTAAAACATATTCTCAAGTATCTTAAAGGACTATAGATTATAGGCTTGTTTACCAGTCAAACAGTCTAGTGCCTTTGGGTTATACAGTCTTGGATTTTCAGGCTGACAGAGACGAGAAGAAGTCTATCTCGGGTTATGTCTTTACCTTGTGAGGTTGAGCCATTTCATGGCGGAGTGCAAAGCAGAAGTGCATTGCGGACTCTACCATGGAAGCAGAGTATGTGGTTGCTTCAACAACCTCAAAAGAGGTAGTTTGGCTCAAGAATTTCCTCTTGGATTTTGATTTTGTTCCTAATTTACCTAAGGCGATCACAATTTATTGTGATAATGCTGGTGCAGTGGCGAATTCCAAGGAACCTAGATCCCATATAGGGTCATAAACATAGACAGGAAGTACCACATTATCCGAGAATTCATAAATTGATGAGACCAGTGATTGACAAAATTGGAACTGAAGACAATCTATATGATCCTTTCACAAAGAGCTTACTAATCCCGGCTTATGAGAAGCATGTTCGTGGCTTAGAAGTGGTACAGATGCCTCCACTTAGGACTGCTGAGCGTGTTTGTTTGTACTAGTATGCTAGTACCAGAACTGACACATTGTAAACTAAAAGTTTACTTTAATGTAAGTGGGAGAATTGTTGGGATTTATTATAATAGAAGCAAATTTAATGCTTTATATATATATATATATATATATATATATATATATATATATATATATATATATATGTAGATGCTTAATCCTTTATCTGGTATAAAAGTTTGATTGTGTAGTGTGTTGTAGATCACAGAAGACTAACTAACAAGATATAAACAGTTCTCACAACTGAGACAACCTTAGGATAATTTGTCGGTTTAAGCTGCAGTTTAGATAGGAAGTGGCTTGTATTAGCAGCTTGTATATATTAGTACACTGAAGGTGGTGTATTGATGGATCGAAGTGAGATTTGTTCTCCTGACTAACCTTAGTGGAGAACCACTAATTGAGAACCAAGATCTCGGTGACTTTGTTAGACTTAAGCTTGGTAAGACTTCAGTTGAGTGCGTTTTGCTATCTATCACTTTGATCTACTATGGTGAATGTCATCACGACTATATCTACGTATCTTGGGTTAGTAATCATTTGTTGCTCAGGCTGGTTGTCTGTATCTTACAACCGTATCCTTGTAAAATAGGTTGATAATATCCCTTGAGGAACTCGTACGGATTAGCACACTAAACCTGGCGGTTTGATTAAGTTCAGGTATGTTAATAAGGTCGAGTTGTACTACTCAGGAATATAATAAGATGTTAATTAATCTAAGCTTTCGGTGTGCTTAATTAATTAACAGATATTTCTATCTTAAATACGGGGATCGATTAAGTCTAAAACACAAGCCCAAACTCAAATTGGGATAAAGAGGTAAGTCTATCTCTAGTGGAAAGAATATGTGTTTGTTAATTGATTTTGCTCTGAGCTGAACATAGATAATTAATTGATTTGAGGCCCAACTTTGTTTCTTGTATTGGATACCTGGTGTGACCTAATTTGTTGCCTAATCATTTATTGTCTCTCAGAAGTCATTATTAATAGATTAATGTATTTTACATTATTTAATAATGTTATTTATCTGGAATTAATTTGTTGGGCCAGTTAATTGTTAAATGAAAGTAGCCCAGCAAATTAATTCATTATACTATGAGTTTTCCGTCTCTGACCATGTGATATTGAATCCCAAATATATTTGTTGGGATTAAATAGCTATTTATTTGATATTGAAGCACATTAGAAGTATAATTAAATTAACGAGCTACAAATATTAATATTCCCTCCGTTTCACAAATCAAGTCCTATTGCTTCTGGGCACGAGAATTTAGAAAGTGGGTAGAAACGAAAATGTGTGGTGTAAAAGTATAAAGTGGTGGGGTCCATTTGTTTAGAGTGGTTGTGGTCCACTCATTTCTTTCCATTCATGGAATATGACTTGTTTAGTGAGACACCCCGAAATAGAAAATGAGACTTGATAAGTGAAACGGAGGGAGTATCATATAAGCTTTTGAAGCCTATATATATTAATATTCCGTCTCACATACGGACATAGAGACTCATGAACACAAACGTGCAAGAGAGAGAGAGAGAGAGAGAGAGAGAGAGAGAATAATTATTCCTCTTTAATTCCTGACCACGTGGAGGAAGAAAAGGGTTAGGACACAGATCAAAAGGTCCGAGCAGGAGCAATAATCAGAGCTACAACAATATATGAAGGAGGCATTTATAATTCGCCCTACAAAGTCATCTACACTTAGCGAAGAAGATTCTCCGATACCTGAAAGGAACACCTGACGTAGGGTTATAATATCTAGTTGATGATAATCTTGAACTAATTGGATACTCTGATGCAGATTATGTAGGTTGCAGAATCGATAGAAAGTCAACTTCGGGAACATGTTAGGTCTTAGGCAGTAAGCTTATATTGTGGTTTTCAAAGAAACAACACTCAGTAACAACGTCTACTACTGAAGTTGAGTATATGGCTGCCAAAAGTTGTTGTGCCCAAATCTTATGGCTTCGACAACAATTAAGAGATTATGAAATCAATCAAGATGAAGTGTCGATTTACTGTGACAATACTAGTGCTATTACAATTACTCAGAATCCAGTTCTTCATACGATATGCAAACACATGGATATCAAACACCATTTCATTAGAGATCATATCGAAAAGAAGGATATCAGAATGAAGAAATTCCATACTCATAGGCAAAGGGCTGAAATACTAAAGAAACCTCTAGAGGAGACCAGATTCAGAGAACACTCAATAGAACTAGATCTACTAGATCCTACTAATTCCGTTTAGCAAGAAGATCCTAGAAGCATTTAGTAAGAGGGCACAATAATCATCAGTTTACAGAGCCAAGTTGTCAAGTTTTGCTACAATCTTCACCGTGACGAAGATAATGTGATGGATATATCTTCCAAATCATATAAAGAGGAGGTGAAACCTCATCAATGGCCAGAAGTAGCCTTGATCAAAGGTCAGAATCTCTTCCAAATGATGCTATTTCTCCAGCTGGCTACAAAGAAATATGTCTCAACACTTATCTTCAGTGTTTCTGCGGGCGCCAGAACGTCAATATCAGAGCTGCAATTGCAATGAATCAACTCTTGTCGCAGTATAGATGACTGATGTATATAGTATTGAACGTCTTGACCATTTCACCAGGACCGTTCGATCAGATCTCCAAGATAAAACCTCAGATCATGATGGTGATCATGTCAGAGCGAACTTAACGCTCAGCCCAGAAGTTTGTTGAAAATGATAGAGTACTGAAGCTCATCTTTGTCGGTAAGTTATTATATAGAAGTTGTGTATCAATCACGATTACTAATTCCTGCAACGAAAAGCTCACCTTCGATGACATCAAATTCTTCAATCCTAAGCTTGTGAAATTTTAGAACAGAGCAGCATTTGAAAAGTCAATTGGGCGTGTTGTGGTAGACAAATGTTTAGTACCAGTGACTCAAGCACCAAGGCCAAAACCCTCAAAGAAGAGGAAGTTGCTCAAGAAAGCTGATACTCCAATGCCTGTAGTAGAACAGATCGATATATAGGACTGAAAGTCTGGCAAGGAGGAGGCCACTCGGAAAGACAAAGTCAAAAGGATTGACTTTGAGGAGACTCAATCTGAACCCCAAGTCAGGTCAGACGATCCAACAACTGAAGTCTCTAAGTATATACCGGACACTATTCAAGCAGTTAAGAATAGAGCCATTGAAGAAATTGCTGATCAGAGACCAAAAATCCTTGATCACTCACATCTGCTAGACATAGCTTCTAAGGCTAGGGTTCAGATGCGTCTGCGATTCCTAGATTGGGATATCCTGGATGAGAAGATCAATCTCAGGATTATCCCTACACTGATGTCCGAAGAACAACAACTCAGGACATAAATAGGTTATGGAGAGCCTACTTATATAGCATCTGTGGACGAATTAAAGTCCACAATGTTGTTGCTTCTAAGTATGAAGAACGAAACCGAATGTCCTATTCAGCCGGAGACTCAGATCGATACAGTTGCGCGCCCATTTTGGTTAGAATCATTAGAAGAAATCATAAAATGATTATGTTGATATATTCGAGTAATTAATCGTTTCACAATCTATAAACTGGATTTATTGTCATAACCAAGATTTTCTGAGATGAAGTTGATAAGGATTCAGTGCCCAAGGATGCAGACCAGAGAGCATCTACTTAAGGACAATCTCCTAGTGATCACGATGATGCACCTCTACCGAAACTGCAACTACTTCTTCCAAGAAGTAGCAGATCACATCTACTGAGGAGAGGCTTAGTGAATCACGTTATCATGCTGAAGACATTACTAAAGTCTGTACAAAGATTATTAACAAGATCCTGAAATTTCAAGGACACAAGAACTTACTTCTTGCAAAGGACGTTTATGTTAAGTGGTCCCAATACAGTAAGGCAAAAAATTAGAAGCTCAGTGCCTTAACCACTCAACCCATTCAAGATACTGATACGATCCTCAATATAACTTTAGTTGCTCAGAAAACCGACCTCGAAGCACAGTTCCAGCAGATTATTGAGGAACAAGCAAATCATTTACTAAAAAGCTATTTGCAGCTATGCTGGAGCTGTTAAGGATAACAAAGGAGCGCAACAAATTCACCAAAGCTAGTGTCTCTCAGGCACTGACTGAACATGCGACAACAATGCAGCTGATCAGATAAGCATCTGCAAGTCTTCTAGATGACTCCCTCAAGAAGCACTCAGCAGATAAAGACTCAATTATGAAATTCATCCAAACTGGCCATGACAAGCACTGGCAAGAATACACCGACGCAATCTCTAATGTTGAATCCCAACATTGATGATGCCAAAAAGGGGGAAGGAAGTGGTATAGGGGAAATTGAGAAGATCAAGGAAGAAACAAAGAAGTATGCTCAGCAGCTAATGCAATAAATAAGAGCTAAGTCTGCAAGCAAAGGATCAGACTCTCGCTGTTCAGAAAAAATCGGTAACGGTTACAGTAGTTGTGCCTAAGTAAACCAGAACAATCGTTCCAAGGAAAATAAGAGCTAAGTCTGCAAAAGCTAAAGAAGAAGCTAAAGATACTTAAAAATCTCAAGCACCTAAAGCCTACGACTCAAAAGCTGAAACAGAGTCTAGTTCTGAAAAGCATGTCTCTACATAGAAATTATCTAAGGAACAAGAGGCTGAGTAGAAAGCATGCGACAAAGGTTTGGATATGAAGGCCTAAGCAAGAAAAATTAGCGAACCGAAAGATAGGCTGAGATTAGCAGACTTGGAAGCTTTGAGAGAAAGAACGGAGAAGGAAGCCAAATAGCTCATTCCAGAGAAGGACAGAAAAATTCCAACCACATTAAAGTTTTCAAATGAGGAGCTTACAAGAATCATTTGAAACATATCATACACCCTCGTACTGACAAGTGGATGCCGTGGAAACTTAATCCCAGATGGGAAGAAATCAAGATCGACTTCATCAAGAGCTTTATATTTGGAAGTCATGGAAAAGTCAATAGATGTTGATATGTTATTTGGAGAATTCTTAGCTATCTGATCCAGACCTCTATGCTGAAGTTAAGATAATATTGAAAAAGAGGGCCGACCACTGAAAGCACCCGAATTAATAGTTCTCCCTCCACCCTTGACGTTAGAAGGGAACATTTGCATCAAGGAGATAGAGGAATAAATCAAGATAGCCATGGGCAAGAAATCTCTATTTCTGAATGTCAAAGAAGATCAAGCTGCCATCAACCAACTCAAATCTAATATCTTTATGTCATATTGTCTTAATTCGTCCGAGGCAAAGTCAGCAGATTTTAAAGCCAAGATTTAGAAATTCAAGTCTTAGAAGAGCAGCTGACTTAGTCTTAGAATGTGTTTTGATAGTGATAGCAAGATTTTTGTACTGTAACCTTCCTATTTTTAATGAAATCTACATCACCTTTAAGCGAAGACAACTATTCATTGTTATAATGGCTATTTACTTTTTACACTATTGATCACCTAAGTGATCAACACACACTCACAATCATGCTTACTGTCCATTATATTTGTGATGTCCTCAGATTACTTTATTTGTAAAGGTTTTGGCATCCTGAAGTAGGGGAAAATTGTTGGGCGATGATCTAGTATAAGATAAGATTTGAAATTTCCAAAACTCCTAGCTGTGTGATGAACCATATAATGTAATAGTTTAGTTGAGTTAAGCAACTGATAAGCTCAGTAACATATTTTGTAGGCTAGATAGAGTTCAGTAACTTATAAGCTCAGTAGGCTAGATAGAGTTCAGTAACTGATAAGCTCGGTAACATATTTTGTCTCAATTGGACGGACTTAGTATCGAAGACTCAGTATGGTCATTCAGAACCTACTGAATGTGTGTTGAACATCAGTATATTGGAATTGGTATGCAAGCTGAATATTTCAGAAGAATGTCAGTAGACGATAACTCAGTTAAAGTGTTCGAGGTATCAGAAGAAGTCAACTCAACATCAGCCTTAAAGTTTGAACAAGGCTCACCTACCATTCTACCTCGACCGATGAGGAGCTGCCAGTATTATACTTGCATTAACATAGAGATCGATCTTCTAGAGTTGAAGAAACGACCGGGAACATTAAGTATTCAAGCTCAAAAAGCTCTATCTCAAAGCAAAGCCATCTAAGAACTTTCTTGATAGATAGATCTATAAATAGTTCTTCACTCTAGAGTAAATAGTAATCCAGTTCTCATTCTCTATTCTAAGCTAACCCTGTAAGATCATACGCTTAGACGTCAAAGAAGTTCATATATTGAACTGTTCTTATTGTAAGAACTTCTTCATAGTTGGAGAATCTCAAATCTCGTGTTAAAACCTACTGGGACTATAACTAGTGATCTGTCCAATGAATGGATCAACTGAGATTTGCTCAGTATAATTAATTCAAGACCTCTTGAGTATTCCGAACAGTGGACGTAGGATCTTGCGCATCCGAACTACTTTAGAAATTTCTTGTGTGTTTACTATTTTATTGGTTTAGTGTTCACTTTGCATAAAATCGATTTGCAAAATTCATAAGTTAGATTTTCAGTTAAACTTGAATATACGCACAAGCATAATCTGAACTGTGTTTATTAAAAAGGTTTTTCAACAACAGACGATAAAATCGGGCATACACTTTCGCACAACTTCTTGTACTGAGTCTACTTTAGACTGATTGAAGTAAGTAGACAGTGTTCAATAGTTAGAACCACTCTACCACGCGATCAGAAAGCTTAGTTGGTGAGCTGAGTTATTCAGCAACCAGATTCAGAAAAAGACTGACTTTTTCCATTTGAGTTAAAACTTGGACTCAGGTATATTAATCCTCCTCCCCCCCCCGACACCTGAAGACTCGTCTTTGGACCAACAGTATTCTTAACCGATATACTAATACGTATATAATTTCGGAAGCGCATTTTAGAATCGGGGTGTCTATTTCATAAGGGTGAATATCTTTCTTAGCACATCTACATGTAATGATCACTACATGTTTATAAAGTAGCACACTATATGAAATATTAATAATGATGTGGGTTACGTATGATATGGCTTAAGCCTAATGATAGGATAGTCCCACGTGTATTACATGCATACACAAGCTAGGAACTTATTCACATAGGCTAATGATTTGATACCACTCCAATACTTCATAGGGAACTACCTTTAGTTCTCGACTTCACTTCTTCACTCTCAAAATATCACATTCTCATCTCTAGTTTATGCATGACCAGCACTCCTTCAAGTCGTCAATAGATCCTTAGGAGAAGTCGAAGCTGGAGCTATCAAGGTGTTAAAATAATAGGTACGATTCTTTTCCGGTAAAGGCACTATAATTATACTACTACTTATTCTCCTTGATTGAGCTTAAATCAGAACCTAAATTGTGCATGTAGATTAAGTTGGCTACTTCTATGTTCTCAATTTTCAAGTTGGGCAGTATGTGAGAGGTTGAGATAAGCTGATTTAGTGATCAAAGGAAGTCTTTCTATTGATCATAGGAAGTCATTCTACGAAATTAATTGATAAGGGGTTGCATGTATATATCTCATAGTTTGTAATGAGTTTCAAAGTATGTGACTTCGTTTCTTCGTTTGCATGTCAGATTGTGTAGTTGCATAGTGCATACAGAGATCTTCCCCTAGAGTGATTATAAAAATTCCGCACTCGATAACAATTATGGTCCATCGTAGTAACAAAACATTGTTAAAACTCAAATTGGGTAGATAGGTCTTTGGGCAGAATCTGTTTTACAATTTCCCCTGTTCTATCGTGATTTCCCTCATCGAATGTATGGCCTTATGTTACTCGAAAAATTCCAAAACAAAAGTGAAAGTAAAATTCAGTCTCTGCAAAAACTTTTATCTTAGTCTTTATATTCTTAGATGATTTTTACTTTTACACTGTTGAAAAACAATGTTCTCTGAGTAGAGTCTAGTAAAGTGCCCATTTCTCACTCCAAACGCAAGCTTTACGCCCAATTTTTTTTCCTACTTACCCAATACATATAAAGCTTTTCAAAAATGTTCAGTTGGTATTTTTGACATACACGTATGAAAGTATTTTTTACCAACCAAGCCTAACGACAAGAACCTAAATTCTGTATTTCTTTTTTAAGTTGGGATTGTCTTGTAGTTTCAGAGGTCATTACTGATTCAACTAAAGTGAAATTTTGATATAAAGTATCACTACGTGTCCCCTGTTCATAGGTAAAATATCAGAATTTTTAGAGATTAAGGTCTTAAACTCATGCCTTAAATTCAATCTACCAAAACTATCCAAGTTTGAACCCTGTTTACCAATTGCATTATATCTTTTAAATGTCTAGTCATTTTGGCATGAAACCTGTTTTGAAATAACCTAGACTCTTTGAGGAATCTAAACGTATAAAATTAAGATTTGTTGGATGAGTACGACATTTGTGGCACCCTTTTGAATGGAGGTAATCTGCACTAATTTCATAGAGCATTGGAACATAATCACACTAATGAGTGATATTGATTGCAATTTAATGACTATAAGGTATTGTTGTGTATGTTATGTACGTACACTCACTTTTGGAATATGTTGTTAGAACTCAGAATTAATTAGAAATGAGAAGTAGAGGAAAATATTCTTCACTAATTGTGTCTCATGGTTTGAAACGATTCATACAGATGAAGTAGTGTATTACGGCAAGAGATATTATCAGAACTTCTAGAACCTTCGAGATGACTAAACATAGGACATTGCATTAGGACCGATCATGGAAGATGTTGGTCCCGAGAGTAAATGTTCAGGTTTAGAGGGGGGGGGGTGAATACACCTGAAAACAATTTCTCAACTTCAAACACAAACAGTCCTTTTTAGGAAAGCGTCGTACTGAACGAGTTTAGTAGACCAAATATGTTGTTCTGGATCGTGTGGCAGAGTGGCTGACTTCACTGAGGGCTGCTAGGTGACTTGAGTCAGAATTCAGTACCGTTCAGATGAAGTTCAGTATAGTGCGAAAATGGGTAGGCCCAAATTCAGTTAAGTTTAGAAAACATTTTTAATAAAACAGTTTCAGTAGTTAGTGCGATCGATTAAGCTTTGCTGAAACTCAGTTGAATGATTTTAGAAATACTTTCAGTATGATCAGTAATCAATGCAACAGTTAAAACAGAAAAACAAACACAGAACACAGGCAGTTTTTAAAGTGTTTCGGATCCAACAATCCTACGTCCACTGTCCCAAAAGATCAGGAGGCTATGTATTATACTTAGATAGTCTCAGTTGGTTTGTACGTTGGACAAACACTGGTCTTGAGATTTATACTGAGCAAGTCTCAGTTTACAAAGGATCAAACTAAAGCGTTTGACAAACTCTCCAACTATTAAGGAGTCCTTTACAATAAGGATCAGTTCAGATATGAACTCCTTCGTCTAAGCTATGGATATGATCTGTTGAGCTTAGGTTAGAGGGATAGGGAACGAGAAAGTGGCTTCTAGAGCGACGAACGGTTAAGTATAGACTTAGGTTCGTGTTCAGTCGCTTGGATACTAGAGGCTTTATAACTCTGGTTCAGCTTGGTTCCCTATGAGCAGGTATGTCGTCTTTCACCGGAGATTACTCTTTGAACTTCTTGCGGAAGACTTAGGTCATTTCGAGTTGCTCGTGAATGCTCATGTGTTCTTCGATTTTCTAGATGAGCTTCAGTTTGAATTTTATCCCTCTATTTATAGAGCAGAGATAAGGATAGATCCGTTGGAGACGACGATCCTTGTGTCTCTCTCTTTTGGGTAGCTAACGGCTCTTTCAAAGTTTGGTGGCAGCTTTAATCAGAAAGATGACAGTTGGCTGCTCGTCATTGGTCGAGGTAAAAGAAAGTAGGTTAGACAGAACAGACTTCAAGGTAGATCTGAAGCTGACTTCTCCCTTCCTCGTATGACTCTGCTGATTTAGACTTAGTAAATCCTGACAGTGTAGAGGACTGTCTAGCCGTTGCTGAGTCTGATCTATATTCAGTAGCATGCTCCTGCTAAGTCAGCTCTACTGAAGATCAACTCTGAGTTCAATGAACTATTCCTGCGGAGTTCAGTTCCACTGACTCCTTTCAGTATACTGCTCCTGCTGAGTCCAGTATCATTGAGTCTTCTTCTTCTGGTATTGAGGCTGGTAATCTACTGAGCGCCTGAACCAAATGAAGAGTGTCTACTGAGTCTGAAACCTCATAGACAGAACAACACATTACAACTGAATGGTTCATCAGTCAAAGTAGGGTTTTGGGATCTTCAAATCTTCAGCAAATATTCAGAGCACTAGGCTACTGAGTTATCTCTCAACAGATTGTGAGAAGACTGAATCATCTCCCAACATTTTCCCCCTATTTAATGATGCCAAAACCTAACACTATGACTATCAGAAACAGAGCTCCTTACAAGTATTACAAGTAGAATCAGTGGAGTTGTCCTTCAAGTCCTAGACTACTGAGGGAATCATGGAAGAAATATTAGAACTTATACAGAAAACTAATCAGCAATTTCTACCTTTCTAACAACATTTTACCTCATTTATAAGCAATCTAACAAACTAGAATCTAACAAGGTAAAAACTGACAGAATAAATATTGTGAGTGTGTGAGTCAGTAATCACTTGAGTGATTCTTTGTGTTAAGCATAAAGACAAACAAGGCCATATAGACAATAAGGAATTGTCAGGGCCAAACAACAGTGATGTTTTATATATATATAATGAACTTCAGTACAGAAACATCAACTGCTATTCTAAGAAGAACAGAACATAAGAGAAATACAGAAGCTATCTATCTCTTGAACTGCTGAATCCTGTCCTTGAAGTCCTGTGATTTTGATTCAGGAAGCGGCAGTCCATACATTCTGTAAGTGATCTTCCTCAACTTTAGTATCTCCGGCAAATCAGCAGGCTCATCTTCATCCAAGTGTGTTGCTTGTGCAGCATCTTTAATCTCTTTCTCAATTACTCCATAATGAACAGAGCCATCAAATTTCAGTGGGGGAGGTATGATCCTTGGAGCTGGGACTCTGACATCGATTTTATCTGCTATGGCCTTCTGAACTCTAGCAAATATCTCTGGGTCGGTCCTCAGAAGCCATTCAGCAAATGCAATAGACTTGTGCATCTCAGGCCAGTATCTCCAGAAATAGTATCTCTTGATGTAGTCTGCCTTCAGTGACTCCCACCTCTGAGTTCTTTCCTATGGCATCCATTCATCCACTCTAGGCCATCTGTGGATTTTAAGGTCAGTAGGCTTCCTGAGTCTTCTGTATTTGTAGGGAATATCTGCCTTCTCAGGAATCCTTTGGCTTGCTTCCTTCTCAGCCTTCAGCCTTAGAGCTTCTAGATCTGCCAATCTGAGCCTTTCTCTTGCTGCTTCAATTTGCCTTGCTTCTGCTCCTCTGTATAGATACCTCTCCATCTGATCCCAAATTTCTTGCATTTCAAGCTCTTGTCTCTTCGAGGGGACACAGGAGGGTACATGTTCTACTTCTGAATCAGCAGGAGTAGATGATTTTTCCTTTGAAGTACCCTGCTAACCAGTTGTCTGCTGCTGCTGCTGCTTTTTCTCTTTTTCTTTGTCAGCCTCATCACTCAGCTTTAATTTCCTAGGAGGCAGCCTTGTCCCAAGCTTCCTACCTCCTGCTAGGGCCTTAGTCTTGCCTTTGGTTGGCTTTTTCTTTGGCTTGTTAGTAGCCTCAGCCTCGACAATTTCTCTGGCAAGTTTTTCATCAGCAGCTATCTGAGCTTCCTCCTCAGGGGTGATGTATCTTTTAGTTTTCTTTGAGGGAGGAGTTGGAAGCTTCAGTATCTTCTTGCCTTTACCTTGTACTGGAGGAGGTAGAGGAACCTCTTCCTCTTCTGAGTCCTCTTCTGCGTACTCATCAATCTCCTTGATTATGTCACTGGGAGTCTGGGTTGCTTGAGGAGGAGAGTCCTTGGGTCCTGAGCCGCTTGGGCCAGTATCAGTAGGTACTACATCTCCTGCTGCTGAGACACCCTGGGTCTCGCCTTGTGCAATTTGAGTAGAGGAACTAATGGGAGAAGATTGCTGACTCTGAGTAGCTCCAGTCACTGTCCTTACACCTTTAGGTACTCTCAGTGCCTTTTCTTTCCCTTCGGTTATCTTTAGTTTTCCTTCCCCCTTTTTGGCATCAGCAAATAAGCCAGGGGTGGGAATCTGCACTTTCTTATCCAGACTCTTGTAGGCTGCTGACAGATCATCTAATGCATACTGCAGCTTTGTGAGTCTCTCATGCAGTTCGTTTTTCTCCTCAGTAAGTTGTTCGTTGTACTTCTTGTGAGAGGCGTCGGCTGCTGTTTGGATATCTTGCAATTTCTGTTCCACTTTCTCTTCCATAGCCTTCTGAATGGATTGAATTATCAGAGGCCTGAGAGATAGAAGAGACGGATGCAGTGTGAGCTGACTGGGCAGCCTTGTAATCTTCCAGAAGTTTTGCTTGGCCAGCCTCCATCAACTTCAGTTGCTCTTCGAAGTTGGCTCGTTGAGTAGCGACTACTTCAGTTAGGATCATTGAGAAGTCAGGGGAAGGAGTGTTCTGAATAGTTGTTCTGAGCCCCTTGATCTCTGCACTCTGAGCCTAAGTGGTCTGCCTCCACATCTTGTGGACGGCACGGGCGAGGAGTCGATTCTGAGTTCCTTGACTCCTTAGGGCCTGGCCACTGACTTCAATCGTCGGCTTCTAGGGCTGGACGCTACCTCGAATGCAGACTCAAGTAAGAGTTGAGCTAGTTCTGCAGATTTCGTGGTACCAGCCTCTGACTGACCTAGTCCAAGGATGCTGAGAGGTGGTTTCGCAGTAGAGGTAGGAGCTTCCTTGTCCAGTTGAGTACCCTCATCAGGCTTCTCAGGGCCTGAATCACGGGGTGGGTCCTGACCATCGGGGTCAGATCCATCTGAGGGTACCGTTGCTAAGACTGGTTGGCGATCATTCAGCAAAGCTAGCATGGCAGCCCTCAAGTCCCTTATCATCAGCTCCTCCTCGTGGAGCTATTAACAAGAATGGTGTTTGATCAGCTTATTCAGGGTAGACCACTCCTGGAACCTGATCAGCATATGGAGTCTAGCCTGCCTTGCCAGTATGATGAGGTCAGTGTGGCTGGCTATCTCCGGGATATGTTCAGCTACCTCTCGGGAGGCTCTTGATTGCAGAGCTGATGCCTCCATCCCGATCGATTCTGACTCAGAAGTAGTCTCAGACTCTTCTACTTTAATAGGAGATTGTTGCTTCTCAGCAGACGGAATGCTGCTTAGTTGAGGAACATCCAAGGGGCTCTCAATCGTGGGGATTTGTTCAACTTCGACCCCTTGGTCCATTGTCTCGCCTCGTTCAGTGGAGACGACCTTCTCCATGGATTGCGTATTCTCTGAGAACTCAGCCTCGTCCCTCAGCTGCAGAGGTGGTTCAGCCACAACCTCTAGTACGACCTCACTGACTTTCTTCAGTTTCTAGGTCGGTGTCCTGGGAGTAGATTTTGGAGGTGACCTCTTCTTCGTAGGAGTCGAGGTCTTCTGAGTTCCTGACTTGGGATCACCGGCCCTATCCCAATCTGCTGAAGGGCCGCTGCCCTGCTCTGGAATCTAACTTTCTTTGGATTGAAATATAATTTATCAACGCATACCACATTATCAGCTCTACAGAGGTCTTCTATCATGACAGATAGTTTTGTGCCGTATAGCAGTTTTCCCTTAACTGACAGGCAGTTATCTGAGCGATCGAACTTGGCAGCCTAAGTCATAAACTCCTTCAGGAAGAATTCAGCCCAGTTGATTTTTGCATGATCATGAATGGCCATCATAAGCTGAATCTTCGGTCTTGATACTTGGTCAAATGAGCCGGCTTGACTCGTCAGAATCTGAGTCACTATGTAACAAGAGTTCGATACTGCGAAAGCATTGCATTCTTTGGGAAGGCAGCTCGGAATGTTGTAGGCTTCCCGCAGAATACTTCCAGATACTCATCCATGAGGTCATCCTTATAGCCTACACCAAACCCTTCGCTTGGAAGTTGGAAGCTTCGCTGAAGCGCTTCCTTGATGGACGTCAGCTTGATCTCAAGAACGACGCGAGCGGGGTCTCCAAGAAAATGGGTGACACATCTGCATCGGATGTCCCCTTCTACTGACTCGGAGTTCAGATATTGTTCAGCTATCTGGCGAGGGAGGAAATATGATGGCTTCCTAGATAGGAACTTTTCCAGACCAGTCGCCCTCAGTGAATCAAAGATTTCCTCCATGAAATCTAGGTCATAGGAGTCAAACTCCATCATCGGCTCGAACCAGACACGATCCTTCTCGAGGATTTCTTTCATGTTCGCCGGAACCATAACATCTCTTCCTGCCATATTTAGTAATCAAAGATTTTCTGAGAGTTTTGAAAATGAGTTTGCAAGGAGATAGAGCTTTTCTCAGAAAACATAGGTTTTGTAAAGAATGCAGAGTGAAAATGGCGGTTTCTAACTTTGAACGTGTTTGTATATGTTAAAGAAGATGAACAGTTAATAAATCCACGGTTCAGTTTGAAATAGCTTTTGAGATGGACGGCTAGGATTTAATGTTATAAAATAGGTAATGATCAATTTAGCCGCCTAAGTCAAAATACAGTTGTAAATAGCCAAAGAAGTAACTTGATACGACATGCATTAAATGTGTCGCAGAGTTCAGCTTACTTTACATAGAATGTCATGTATTTAATGTAAACCGTTATATTAAATGACATTTTCTAAGGCATTGAATACGAAGCTGAATCTGAATCATAAATGCATAGAAATATTTCATTGGCTACTGAGTAGAGATACGCAAACCTGTCAGCTGAACATCGTAGTCAGCTGATACCACGTGTAGATGGTTGCTGAGTCTCTACGTGCTGAATTTACTCAGTACTGAGAGTGAACATTCCCCCTTGCTGAATGCTCCTCTCCTAAATCCACTTACTGACTGGAGTCAGTAGGGTCCAGCAGACCTAGCTCTACTGAAAGTTCTCTGAATCTGGCTTCAGCTAGAGGCTTGGTCAGTATATCTGCCCTTTGATGGTCAGTATGGATCTTTTCCATCCTGATATCCTTCTTTTCGACATGATCACGAATGAAGTGGTGTCTGATGTCCACGTGCTTGCATCTTATGTGAACTACTGGGTTTTGAGTGATTGCGATTACAGTGGTGCGGTCGTAGAAGATCGACACTTCATTCTGTATAACATCATAGTCGCGTAGCTGCTATCTCAGCCAAATGATTTGGGCGCAGCAACTTCCGGTAGCCATATATTCAGCTTCAGTAGTTGACGTCGCTACTGAATGCTGTTTCTTTGACAACCATGAAATCAGTTTACTGCCAAGGAAATAACACGTTCCAGAAGTTGACTTTCGGTTAATTCTACATTCTGCATAGTCAGCATCAGAATACCCAGTTAGTTCAATATTATCATTAGCTGGATACCATAAACCCATGTCAGGTGTTCATCTGAGATAGCGGAGAATCTTCTTTGCTGAGTCCATATGACTTTGCTTAGCATTCACCTGAAATCGAGCGCAGACACCTACTGATACTCCCTCTTTATCAAGATCAATTTTCTTGTTCGTGTTCATCGGGATCTTGATTGGTTTGCCGGATGTGCAACCGAACTTCTTGATGAGGTCTCGAGTGTATTTGCCTTGTTTGATGAACGTTCCCTTCTCAAATTGTCTGACTTGAAAACCAAGTAAATAGTTCATCTCTCCCATCATTGACATCTCGAATTTATTCTTCATCATTTTCTCAAACTGCTGACACATGATGACGTTCTTCGATCCGAAGATTATGTCATCTTCGTAGATCTACACAAGTAGGATATCGTCTTCCAGTTGAATACTAAATAGTGTGCGGTCTATTGTGCCTTTCTGAAAACCTTTCTGAAGAAGAAACTCAGGCAGGGTATCGTACCAAGCCCTGGGTGCTTGTTTTAACCCGTACAAAGCCTTTCTAAGTCTATAGACCTGATGTCCCTACTGAAAGCCGAGAGGCTGTTCTACGTAGACTTCTTTTTTCAGCACGCCATTTAGGAACGCAGCCTTCACATCCATTTGATAAACTCTGAATCTCTGATGTGTTGCTCTCTGATGTGTTGCGTAGGCTAGGAATAGTCTGATTGTCTCCAATCTTGCAACTGGAGCGAAAGTTTCATCGAAATCAATTCCTTCAGCTTAACACTAGCCTTTTGCCACAAGTCTTGCTTTGTTCCTTACTATAGCGTTGTTTTAATCTCGCTTGTTCTTGAAGACCCATTTAGTTCTAATAACATGTTGATTTCAGGGTCTATCAACAAGCTCCCATACTTCCTTTCTCGTGAACTGATTCAGCTCCTCCTTCATGGATATGATCCAATCAGCGTCCTTAAGTTCATCCTCAACTGACTAAGGTTCTTCAGTAGACAAGAAGCAGGAATATAATGCACTTTCTCCTTGACAGAATCTGGATCTTGTCTTTACGCTTGCTGAAGGATCTCCAATAATCAAATCAGAAGTGTGAGCGTCCAGCCACGATCTACGATGCTTCAACTCTTCATTGGAGATTTGTTCAACACATATAGTAGGTGAGTTAGGCATTTCAGTTGTACTATTCTGAGATTGAAGCAATTCAGTTACTAGAGTTGGGTCTACTGAGTCACCAGGTTCAGGGGCATTTAGCTCAGGAACTTCATTTGTTCCCTTTGAATTATTATCCTCAATAGAGGTCTTAGTTACCACTTAGGTTTCTTCATCGACCTGAGTTACCTGGGATTGACTCTGTTCAGTAGAGTCAATCTGTTCAGCTACTTCTGCTGTTGGCTGAGATTCAGTAGGCTTATCTTCAGTTTCTTCATCTGAATCATCATCCCAACACAGCTGGATCTTTTCAACTTTATTTTTCAGGCTCAGATCCTGTAGCTGCTTACTGATGTCCTCAGATTCTGGTTTAGAGTTCCTGCTCCTGTCTTCAGTAGCAAACTCATTAAAAATAACATGAGGACTTTCCTCCACGCAAAGGTCCGATAGTTAAAAACTCTGAAGGCTTTGCTGACCCAGGAGTATCCTAAGAAGACTTCCTGGTCTGACTTGCTATCAAAAGTCTTCAACTGATCCTTCCCATTATTGTGGATAAAGCACGAACACCCAAAAATATGGAAATAAGATAAAGAAGGCTTCATGTCGTTCCATAATTCATATGGTGTCTTCTTATGTTGTTTTGTTAGTAGAGATTTGTTTTGATTGTAACATGCAGTGTCAGTAGCTTCTGCCCAGAATTTGGTTGGGAGAACTGAGTCTGCGAGCAGGGTTCTTGCTGCTTCGTTGACTATTCTATTCTTCCTTTCAGCAACCCTATTTTGTTGAGGCGTGCGGGCGGCAGACGTCTCATGCTCTGTGCCTTCAGCTTTGCAGAACTCCTCCACCATAAAATTTAGAAACTCAGTTCCTCTGTCTGAACGTATCTTGGTGATCTTGGTGTTCTTTTCGACACTGAGCTTTTTCAGAAGCATTGGTAACTCTGTTTTGACGTCAGACTTGTTGGCAATAAATATGACCCATGTGTAGCGCAGGTAGTCATCAATGACCACTAAAGCATACTTTTTGCCTCTCATCGTCACAGGAGTGACTGGACCGAAGAAATCCACATGTAGCAGCTGAAGGATTCCTTCAGTGGAAGGAGATGGAACCGGAGTATTTTGATTCCTTGTTTGCTTTCCCTTCCGGCATGCTTCACAGTGAGTGTCTTTGCTGAATATTTCATTCGGCAGTCCTCTTGCTAAAGTGTTTCTAGCTAGTTTGTTGAGCATCTTAAAGTTGAGATGGCTGAGTCTTATGTGCCAGAGCCACCCCGTTCTGTTGTCATTCTTCGCCAACAAACAAGCTTTAGGTTCAGCTGAGTTCCAGTCAGCTACGTAGATATTCTTTTTGCGCGAATCTGACAACACTGTTTTCCTTGTAGATTTATCAATGACATCACAGAAACCAGCGTAAAAAATCACTCTATTTGAGTTATCACAAAATTCCCTGAAGTCCTTCAACATATGATACTCTTGGAACTGTTGCGGTTCCAATGCTGAGTGTTCCATATCCTCTGGTATAGTCTCCAAACTCGATTCGGGGTCCTTCTTCAGTAATATAATTCTTCAATAGGTCCTTTTGGTATGTCATATGTCTTGAGCATCCGCTGTGTTGGGTGATGATTCTATCTTCAGCAGTATTAGATGTAGTGGGAAATGATTCTTTCTTCTGTACTGACCGATACTCAGTAGCCTTGTGCTCTGAATTAGTCTGAAGATTTGAAGATCCCAAAACCCTATCTTGATTGGTGAACCTTTAAGTTGTAACCTGTTTTTGTCTCTGAGGTTTCAGACCCAGTAGACCCTCTGCTCTGGTTCAGGCATTCAGTTGCTTATCCGCCTCAGCACCAGAAGTAGAAGACTCAGTAAATAGTGGACTCAGCAGGAGCAGTATACTGAAAGGAGTCAGTTGAACTGAACTCAGCAGGAGTAGTTCACTGTACTCAGAGTTGATCTTCAGTAAAGTAGACTCAGCAGGAGTTCACTATTGAATCATAGATCAGACTCAGCAACGGCCAGACAGTCGTCTGAACTGTCAGATCTTTCAAAGACAATCAGCATAGTCAAGTACGAGGAAGAGAGAAGTCAGCTTCAAATCTCCTTGAAGTCTGTTCTATCTCAACCACTTTCTGAACCTCGACCAATGACAAGCAGACACCTGTCCTACACCTACTAAAGCTGCAAGTCAACAACTTTCCAGAAAAGAGGGAAAAGACTCTGCAAATGCTACAAAAGAGCCGTTAGCTACCCAAAAGAGAGAGACAAAGGATCATCGTGTCCAACAGATCTTTCCTAGTCTCTTCTCTATAAATAGAGGGATAAATCAAATTTGAAGCTCACAGGAAGAAACAAAAAAGAGAAAGAAAAAGAAAAACCGCATACACAGAGCATTCAAACGAGCAAACTTGAAAAGTCTAAGTTCTCCGCAAGAAGTTCGCAGAATTCATCTCCGGCGAAGAACTATATTCTAGCTCTTAGGGAACCAAGCTGAACTGTTAAATACAGCTTCTAGTATCCAAACGACGATACACGAACCCAAAGTTATACTCAGTTGTTCGTCGTTCTAGAAGCCACTTCATTGTTCCCTATCCCTCTAACCTAAGCTCAATAGAATATATCCATAGCTTAGACGAAGGAGTTCATCTTTGAACTGTTCTTTATTGTAAAGAACTCCTTCATAGTTGGAGAGTTTTTCAAACACTCAGTTTGATAACCTTGTAAACTGAGACTTGCTCAGTATAAATCTCAAGACAAGAGTTTGTCCAGCGTACAAACCAACTGAGACTACCTCAGTATAATAAATAGCTTCTTGATCATTCGGGACAGTGGACGTAGGATTTTTGTGTCCGAACCACTTTAAAAATCTCTGTGTCTTGTGTCTCGTATTCTTTTTCACTGTTGCATTAATTTAACTGTTCATACTGAAAAGCCTTCTTAAATCATTTAACTGAGTTTCAGCGAACTTAACTGATTGCACTAATCTACTGAAACTGTTTTATTAAAAACGTTTTCCAACTCAACTGAATTGGGCCTACACTATTCCGCACCACTGAACTCTATCTGCAAGATACTGAATTCTGACTCTCAGTCAGCTAGCAGATCTCAGTAGAGTTAGTCACTCTACCAACACGATTCAGAACAGCTTATCTGGTCTGCTGAACCTGTTCAGTACGATACTATCCTGAAAAGGAATATTCGTGTTTAAGTTGAGAAATCGGTTTTCAAGTGTATTCACCCCCCCCCCTCAACACCTGAACGTGCTCTCGGGACCAACACGATGTCCATATACCGAGGGTCCTTGTGCACCTGCAAAACAGAATTATATTTAGGTACCCTTTATTTTTTGATTTTGGGTACTTAGATGTTAGTTTTGGAAACCCAGATCTGTCTTACGACCCTGGTGGTCTCAGATAGTTTCTTCCCACTTTGATCAACATATTTGACCACTGGACTGGTCGATGCTGACTTTTGACTTCTGAGGCTTCACAGGTTTAGGAGTCATGATCTTCGGAGTGGGTGGACTGCTGACCTTTGCCTTCTGCATGGCTTTCTTTTTCTTCTTCTGACTTTTAGGTCCTCTCCTGACTATAGGATCGTAGTACTATGACCCATACTTAGCTAGATGTGTCAGCTACGAAGGTCCATACTGATCAGCCCACTTTGCTTTGCTAGTTCCCCCTTGACTTAACTGGGGTGATTTGGTACTAATCTTCTTGTCAGAATGCTGATAGCTGGGATGAGGTGCCTTAATCTCTTGTTTGTTCTTGGCTAGGGGGTTCATAATCTCTGCGTTGATGGTCTCCCCTTGAACAAATCTATCAGCTAGCCGGTTTTCTGAGCGTATGGGGGCAGATGAGGAGGCTCCATGGCTGAATCCAAGTCCCTCCTTGCAGTGGTTAGGCTTGTTGCTTTCTTGCATCGCCTCGAAGCTTCTTTTCAGCGCCCATGTACCGCTCTGTCATCAGGTTCTTCCAGACATCATCGCTTTTCTTCAGCAATTCATGCTCGGTCTGAAGTCCTGACAACTCTTGCTTCAGTATACTCAGTTCAGTATCTTTCTGAGTCAAGTCATTGATCAGTACTGAGATCTGATTTTCATGATACAGAGACTTGGCCATCAAAGAGTTTATCTCCTCCCAGAGTCTCGTCACAAGTCCTTCTGACTCAGTAGCAACCTGACTCTTTTGAGAAAGTCTCTGATTCTCCACTTTCAGGGTATCCAACTCCTGAAGAGGCTTACTGAGCTGCAGACTTATCTGAATCTGCTCGTCGAGTAGTTCTTCGTATGCGATTGCGACGTCCAGATTCTCATCTGCACCTGAAATAGTGTCGTGTGTGCAGTATGAAGAGGAGTTAAATGGAGCGTGAGAGTTTACATCATCCTATTCTCTTGCCATGAGACAATTTTTAGCGTCTTCTTCAAGCTCTATGGCCATGAATACTGCTTCATCATCGGATGAATCCATGAAGGAATCGACTTCATCTGAGTCGTTTGAGAGTTCACCAGCTATATATGCTTGTCGCTTGTTGATGAACTTCTCCCTTCGAGCTTTGCGTGCTGCTCTCTCAGCAGTACTGAGCTGAAGACAATCTTACTGATAGGGTCCTGGCTTCTTGCAGTTGTAGCAGGTAGTGACTCTCTCTTCTTTGCTCTCGCTGTCTTTCGACTAAGCTGAGTCCTCCTATTTCTTGCATTCAGAAGTATGTGAGTCAGGAGTGTGCTTAGGTGTATATTCAGACTTACCCTTGGAGTCTCTGACGACGCTTGAGAGTTTTCTGCGCCTCTCCTTCTCGTTTTGATACTTCACGGCAAGCAGCGCGTACTTCTTAGCCAGGTTTCCTTCTTGTAAGTCACTGAGTGAAGGTTCAGCCTTGGTAGAGGTTGGAGTTGCTGTGCTGACTGATGCTTTGAAGGCATGGTCGACTTGGGTGTCAGCTTCAGCTCACTGCTTCCTTTGAGGTAGACCAAACTCGAACTCCTCAGCTTTAAGTTCTGAAAATATACGGTCAGGAGTAATAATATCTAAATCAGAATGTCTCAGTAAAGTAGCAAAGGGAGTCCAATGACCGTCTGGCAGTGCCCTCAAAATCTTGAGATTCATCTCTCGGTTTCTCAGCCTATTGATAGAGTTCATCAGATCCGTGAATCTGACGTTGAGATCTTCAATGGAGTCACCAGGCATGAGAAACAGTCTCTCCAGCTTCTGAAGTTCCAGCGCTAGCTTGTTCGCTTTGATCTTCTGAGTCCCCCGACTCAGTAGCGCTAGAGCATCCCAGAGTTCCTTGGCGGACTTTCAGTCCTGAACTCTCCCGAGATAAGAATCGCTCAGAGTGGTGAGTATAGCGTTTCTGGTGACCCGGTCTAAGTTGTGAAGCTTCTTCTCCTCACGGGTGAAGAGACTTCGATCTTTAGGGATCTTCTTCTCGGTCACTATTCCTCCTCCTTGTGCTGGGTCCTGAGTTACGATACTACCAACTATTGGAACGATAGGTCCGTTCTCCAGTACCTCTGTCATGCTGTCGCGGCGGAAAGTCATATGTGCCTCCATTCTGACCCGCCATACTCCATAGTTCTCTACTGAGAACATGGGTACCATTCTGATTCCTGACATATCAGACATAGTAGATAGTGATATGAATGAAGAATGATAAGCAGTGAAAACGTTTTCTGGATCTGTTCAAGTAGACCAGTTTCAGAATAACAAGAGTCTTAGAGAACCCCTGCTCTGATACCAATTGTTGGTCCCGAGAGAAACGTTCAGGTGTAGAGGGGGGGGGGGTGAATACACCTGAAAACAATTTCTCAACTTCAAACACGAACAGTCCTTTTCAGGAAAGCGTCGTACTGAACGAGTTCAGTAAACCAAATATGTTGTTCTGGATCGTGTGGCAGAGTGGCTGACTTCACAGAGGGCTGCTAGCTGACTTGAGTCAGAATTCAGTACCGTTCAGATGAAGTTTAGTATAGTGCGGAAATGTGTAGGCCCAAATTCAGTTGAGTTTAGAAAATGTTTTTAATAAAACAGTTTCAGTAGTTCGTGCGTTCGATCAAGTTTTGCTGAAACTCAGTTGAATGATTTTAGAAATACTTTCAGTATGATCAGTAATCAATGCAACAGTTAAAACAGTAAAACAAACACAGAACACAGGCAGTTTTTAAAGTGGTTCGGATCCAACAATCCTACGTGCACTATCCCGAAAGATTAGGAGGCTATGTATTATACTGAGATAGTCTCAGTTGGTTTGTACCATGGAGAAACACTGGTCTTGAGATTTATACTAAGCAAGTCTCAGTTTACAAAGGATCTAACTAAAGCGTTTGACATACTCTCCAACTATGAAGGAGTCCTTTACAATAAGGATCAGTGTAGATATGAACTCCTTCGTATAAGCTATAGATATGATCTGCTGAGCATAGGTTAGAGGGATAGGGAACGAGAAAGTGGCTTCTAGAGTGACGAACGGTTAAGTATAGACTTAAGTTCGTGTTCAGTCGCTTGGATACTAGAGGTTTTATAACTCTGGTTCAGCTTGGTTCCCTATGAGCGGGTATGTCGTCTTTCGCCGGAGATTACTCTTTGAACTTCTTGCGAAAGACTTAGGTCGTTTCGAGTTGCTCATGAATGCTCGTGTGTTCTTCGATTTTCTAGGTGAGCTTTAATTTCATTTGTATCCCTCTATTTATAGAGCAGAGATAAGGATAGATCCGTTGGAGACGACGATCCTTGTGTCTCTCTCTTTTGGGTAGCTAACGACTCTTTCAAAGATTGGTGGCAGAGTACTTTCCCTCCATTTCTGGAAAGTTGTTGACTTGGAACTTTAATCAGAAAGATGACAGCTGGCTGCTCGTCATTGGTCGAGGTAAAAGAAAGTAGGTTAGATAGAACAGACTTCAAGGTAGATCTGAAGCTTACTTCTCTCTTCCTCGTATGACTCTGCTGATTTAGACTTAGTAAATCCTGACAGTTTAGAGGACTATCTAGCCATTGTTGAGTCTGATCTATATTCAGTAGCATGCTCCTGCTGAGTCGGCTCTACTGAAGATCAACTCTGAGTTTAGTGAACTACTGCTGCTGAGTTCAGTTCCACTGACTTCTTTCAGTATACTGCTGTTGGGTGATGATTCAATCCTCAGCATGATCATACTTGTGGGAAATGATTCTATCTTCTATACTGAATCACGCTCAGTAGCCTCGTGCTCTGACTGTTGAGAAGATTTGAAGATCCCAAAACCCTATCTGATTGGTGAACCATTCCTTTGTATTCGTATTTGTCTCTGAGGTTTCAGACTCAGTAGACACTCTGCTCTGGTCAAGGCGCTCAGTAGCTCATCAGCCTCAGCACCAGTGTAGAAGACTCAGTGAATCTTGGACTCAGCGAGAGCAAGTATGCGAGAGAGTCGGTTGAACCGAACTCGGCGAGAGTAGTTCACTGGACTCAGAGTTGATTTTCAGTAGACCCTTCTCAGCTGTCTATGTAATGAATACAAAATCAGACTCAGCATCGGCTGACAGTCTTCTGAACTCTCTGAATCTTTTGATAAGCTATCAGTGTTGTCAAGTACGAGGAAGAGAGAAGTCAACTTCAGTTGCCTCGAAGTTTGTTCTGTCTCAACCACCACATCCACCTCGACAAATGACAAGCATACACGTGTCGTCTCACCTACTAAAGCTACAGTCAACATATTTCCGTAAAAGGAGGGAAAGGACACTGTACCTACTACACAAAAGAGCCGTTTGCTACCACAAAAGAGGGAAAAAGAAGAAGATCGTCTCCAACGGATCTATTCTTCTCTCCACTCTATAAATAGAGGGATCGTTCAAGATTTGAAACACAGAAAAAACCAACAACCAAGAACACAAGAGAGCGCGAAAAAGAGCGAATTCCAAAGAACTAAGTCTTCCGCAAGAATCAACCGAGTTATCTCCGGCGAAAGACTACATCCAGCTCGAAAGGAACCAAGCTGAACCGACATAAGCTTCTAGTATCCAAGCGACTTACACGAACCTATAGCTAACCCTTAGCTGTTCGTCGCTCTAGATAGCTACATTCGCGTTCCTTATCCCTCTAACCCTAACCTCACTTGTTATATCCATAGCTTAGACGAAGGAGTTCACATTTGAACCCAATCCTTATTGTATAAGGACTCCTTCATTGTTGGAGAAGTTTGTCAAACACTTAAAGTTTGATAGAATTGTAAACTGGGACTTGCTCAGTATAATCCCCAAGCCACGACTTTGTCCAGTGTACAAGCTGACTGAGACTAACTCAGTATAATAAATAGCCTCCTGATCTATCGGGACAGTGGACGTAGGATTGTTGATATCCGAACCACTTTAAAAATATCTGTGTCGTTTACTTACTATTTCATTGGTTTTACTGTGCATACTGAACATCATATTTAAAATCGATTTAAGCTGTCTCGGTATTCTCGAACTTCTTATCTACCGAACCGAGACTTGCATAAAACGTTTTCCTCATTAAAACCGATTTGGGCCTACGGAATTCCGCGCACACCGAACTCTCACCGATCGATACGGAATTCGACCTAGTCGGTTAGCGAGATCTCGACTGAGTCGGTACTCTTTTAGCCTTTAACACGATTCGAAACGGTTATGCGGTCCGTTGAACTATTTCGATCTTGCACCTTCCCGAATAGGACTGTTCGTGTTCGAAAGTTGAGAAATTTGGATTCAGGTGTATTCACCCCCCCCCTCTACACCTGAACTCACTCACGGGACCAACAATTGGTATCAGAGCAGGAGTTCTTTGACTCTTGTTATCTTTGAGACTGGTCTATTCGAACGGATCCGAGGGAAAGCGTTTTTCACTGCATATCACTCTACATTCATATCATTATTCTTCATGGCTGATATGTCAGGTATAAGTATGGTACCTATGTTCTCGGTGGAGAACTACGAAGTATGGCGAGTCAGGATGGAAGCTCATCTGACATCCCTCCATGACAGTATGACTAAAGTGCTTGAAGATGGACCTATCGTTCCTATGATTGATAGTGTCGTGACTCAGGACCAAGCTCAAGGAGGAGGAATGGTGACTGGGAAGAAGATCCCCAAAGACAGAAGTCTCTTCACTCCTGAAGAGAAGAAGCTTCACAATCTAGATCGAGTCGCCAGGAATGCTATACTAACCACCCTTAGTGATTCTTATCTTGGCAGGGTTCAGGAATGCAAGACTGCTAAAGAACTCTGGGATGCTCTTACGCTACTGAGTCGAGGGACTCAGAAGATTAAAGCCAACAAATTAGCGCTGAAACTCTAAAAGCTGGAAAGCTTGTCTCTCATGCCCGGGGACAAAATCGAAGATCTAAACGTCAGATTTACCAATCTGATGAATTCTATCAATGGGCTGGGAAAGACATTCAGCAACCGAGAGATGAATCTGAAGATTTTGAGGGCACTGCCGGACGGACACTGGACACCTTTTGCCACTTTATTGCGACATTCTGATTTAGATGCTGTGTCTCCTGACCATATCTTTTCAGAATTACAGGCAGAGGAGTATGAGTTCGACAGACCTCAAAGAAAGCTGAGAGCTGAAGCTGATACGAAGATTGACAATGCTTTCAAAGCTACAGTCAGCACATCATCTCCCGCTACGAGCAAGACGACGAGTAAGACTGAGCCTTCACTTACTGACTTACAAGAAGGAAGTCTAGCTCAGAAGTACGCGCTGCTCGCAGTGAAGTATCAGAAGGAGAACGAAAGGCGTAGAAAACTGACCAAAGCATACCGAGATACAAAAGGTAAGTCAGAATATACACCTAAACGCGCTCCTGATACTCAATCTTCTGAATGCAGAAAGAAAGATGACTCAGCACCCTCAAGGGATAGTGCAACCAAAGAAGAAAAAGTCATCACTTGCTACAACTGCAAGAAGCCGGGACATTATCAGTATGATTGTCCTGAGCTCGATAGTCTTTGAACGCGCAAAGCACGCAAGGCAAGGAGAGAGAAATTCGCCCAGAAAAGACAATCCTACATAGCTGGCGAAATCTCAGACGACTCAGAAGAGATCGACTCCTTTATGGATTCATCCGACGATGAAGTAGCTTTCATGGCCTTAGAGTATGAAGCAGATGAATCAACTGAAATGTGCATGATGGCAGGTGAAGAGGATGAGGTAAATTCTCATGAACCAGTTAACTCCTCTTCACACTGCACACACGACACTATTTCAGATGCAGATGGGAATTTGGACATCTCGACCGCATATGAAGATCTACTAGATGAACAAATTCAGATGAGTCTGCAGCTCAGTAAGACTCTTCAGGAGTTGGATACCCTGAAAGTGGAGAATCAGAGACTTTCTCAGGAGAGTCAGGATGTTACTGAGGCCGAAGGACTTGTGTTGAGACTCAGGGAGGAGATAAACTCTCTGATGACCTAGTCTCAGCATCAAGAAGATCGGATTTCAGTCTTGACCAATGACTTGACTCAGAAAGATACTGAACTGAGTCTACTGAAGCAAGAACTGTCAGGACTTCAGACCGAGCACGACGCACTGAAGAAAAGTGATGATGTCTGGAGGAACCTGATGACTAAGAGGTATATGGGCGCAGAGAAGAAATTGGAGGCTATGCTAGCAAGCAATAAGCTAAAGCACTGCAAGGAAGGACTTGGATTCAGTCTAGGAGCTTCCTCATCTGCCCCAGTACACTCAGAAGTACGGCTTGCTGATAGATTTGTTTGAAGGGAGACTATCAACGCAGATATACTGAACCCCCTAGCAAAGAACAAACAGAAGATGAAAGCACCTCATCCCACACATCAGCATTCTGACAAGAAGATCAATGCCAAGAAACCCCAGTTCAGTCAAGGGGGAACCAGCAAATCAAACTTGGAAGATCAGTATGGACCTCCGAAGCTGACGCATCCTACTCAGTATGGATCATATTATTATGAACCTATAGTCCGAAGAGGCTCCAAAGGTCAGAAGAAGAAAAAGGTCGCACAGAAGGCAAAGGTCAGCAGTCCACCAACTCAGAAGATCAGGACTCCTGAACCTCAGAAGCCTCAGAAGTCAGCTGTGACCAGTCCAGTGGTCAGATATGTTGACTCCAGTGGAAAGAAAATGTCTGAAACCACCAGGGTTGTTAGACAGATTTGGGTTACTAAAACTAACATCTAAGGACGCAAAATCAAAAATAAAGGGTACCTGAATATAATTCTGTTTTGCAGGTGCGTAAAGACCCATGGTATGTGGACAACGGATGCTCAAGACACATGACATACCAAAGCAGTCTACTGAAGAATTATATCATTGAAGAAGGACCCAGAATTGAGTTTGGAGACAATGCAAAAGGCTATACCAGAGGATATGGAACACTCAAGCATTGAACGCGCAATGTTCCAAGAGTATCATATGTTGAAGGACTTCAGCATAATCTTCTCTCTGTTAGTCAATTTTGTGATAACTCAAATAGAGTGGTATTTGACGCTGGTTTCTGTGATGTTATTGATAAATCTACAGGGAAAACAGTGTTATCAGGTTCGCGCAGAAAGAACATATATGTGGTGGCCGGAACTCGGTGAACACGAAGCTTGCTTATTGGCGAAGAATGACAACCGCACGGGGTGGCTATGGCACGAAGACTCAGCCATCTCAACTTTAAGACGCTCAACAAGCTTGCAAGAGACACTCTAGCAAGGGGACTGCCGAATGAAGTATTCAGCAAAGACACTCAGTGTGAAGCATGTCTGAAGGGAAAGCAAATAAGGAATCAAAATCCTCCAGTTCCATCGCCTTCCACAGATGGAATCCTTCGACTGCTACATATGGATTTGTTCGGTCCAGTCTCCCCGGTGACGATCGAGGCGGAAAATATGCATTAGTGGTCATAGATGACTACTCGCGCTACACATGGGTCATATTCATTGCCAACAAGTCTGACGTCAAAACAGAGTTACCAACGCTTCTGAAAAAGCTCAGTGTCGAGAAGAACACCAAGATTAGAAAAATACGTTCAGACAGAGGAACTGAGTTCCTTAATTCCATGGTAAAGGAGTTACGCAAGCGAAGGAATAGAGCATGAGACTTCACCGCACGCACACCTCGGCAGAATGGAGTTGCTTGAACGAAAGAACGAGAACTCTAAAAGAGGCGGCTATGACTCTACTCGGAGACTCGGGACTCCCAACCAAATTCCAGGCGTAAGCAATGGATACCGCATGTTATACTCGAGAATAGATCTCTACCGACAAAGCAAAGATAAGCGGACACCATATGAACTATGGAACGGCGAGGAAGCCTTCTCTATCTTATTTCCATATTTTTGGTTGTTCATGCTTTATTCACAATAATGGGAAAGATCGATGAAGACTTTCGATAGCAAGTCGGATCGGGGAGTATTCTTAGGATACTCTCGGGTCGACAAAGCTTTCGAGTATTCAACTATCGGACTCTTTGCGTGGAGGAAAGCCCTCATGTTGTTTTTAACGAGTTTGCTACGAAGACGGGAGCAATAACTCAAATTCCGAATCGAGGACATCGATAAGCGGCTACGGGATCTAAGCTTAAAAGACAAATGCGAAAAGATCCGGCTATGTTGGGATGATGATTCGGACGAAGAAACCGAAGACAAATCTCTCGAATCTCAACCCGCCGAGCAAGTAGGCTGAACAGATTGATTCTCCCGAACATAATCAATCCCGGGTAACTCGAGTCGATGAAGAAACCGTTAAGGTAACTCGAGACCAACACTACCGAGAGCAACACCTCGGGGGGGGAACGTCTAGTAATGTTCCCCGAGCTGAATGCCCCTGAACCCGGTGACTCGTAGACCATACTCTTGTTCTTGAATTACTTCAATCTCAGAATAGTACAACTGAAATGCCTAACTCACCTACTATCTGTGTTGAACAAGTTTCAGATGAAGAGTTGAAACATCGTAGATCGTGGCTCGATGCTCACACTGCTGATTTAATCATTGGAGATCCTTCAACAAATGTCAAGACAAGATCCAGATTCTGTCAAGGAGAAAGCGCATTATTTTCCTGCTTCTTGTCTACTGAAGAGCCTCAGACCATTGAGGATGCACTGAAAGATGCTGACTGGATCATTGCTATGCAGGAGGAGCTGAATCAGTTCACGAGAAATGAAGTATGGGAGCTTGTAGACAGACCCCGACATCAACATGTTATTGGAACTAAATGGGTCTTCAAAAACAAGCGAGATGAAAACAACGTTATAGTAAGGAACAAAGCAAGACTCGGGGCTAAAGGCTACTGTCAAGCCGAAGGGATAGATTTCGATGAGACGTTCGCTCCAGTTGCAAGATTGGAGGCAATCAGACTATTCCTGGCCTACGCAACACATCAACGATTCAGAGTTTATCAAATGGATGTGAAGTCTGCGTTCCTGAATGGCGTGCTGAAAGAAGAAGTCTATGTGGAACAACCGCCCGGCTTTCAGCAGGGACATCAAGTATATAGACTCAGAAAGGCTCTATACGGGTTAAAACAAGCACCCAGGGCTTGGTACGATACCCTGTCTGAGTTTCTTCTTCAGAAAGGCACAGTAGACCGCACTCTATTCAGCATTCGACTGGAAGAAGACTTATTACTTGTGCAGATCTACGTGGATGACATTATATTCCGATCAAAGAATGTCATCATGTGTCAGCAATTTGAAAAGATGATGAAGGATAAGTTCGAGATGTCGATGATGGGTGAAATGAACTACTTCCTTGGTTTTCAAGTCAAGCAATCTGAAAAGGGAACGTTCATCAACCAAGGCAAATACACTCGAGACCTCATCAAAAGATTCGGCTGCACATCCGGCAAATCAATCAAGATCCCGATGAACACGAATATGAAGATAGATCTTGATAAAGAGGGAGTATCAGTAGACCAAACTGAATACCGTGCTATAATTGGTTCTTTATTATATCTAACGGCTACTCGTCCCGACATAACTTATGCTTTGTAGGTGTACGTGCTCGATTTCGGGGCGAATCCCAAGCAGAGTCATATGGACTCAGCAAAGAAGATTCTCCGCTATCTACGAGGAACACCTGACATGGGTTTGTGGTATCCAGCTGATGATAATATTGAACTAACTGGTTATTCTAATGCCGACTATGCGGGATGTAGAATAGACCAAAAATCAACTTCGGGAACATGTCGGTTCCTTGGCGGCAAGAAGCGATCTCATGGTTTTCAAAGAAACAAGCACTCGGTGGCCACGTCGACTACCAAGGCCGAATACATGGCTGCTGGAAGTTGTTGCGCCCGGATCCTTTGGGCGAGACAAGCATGAGAGACTATGACGTCATTCAGAATGAAGTGCCGATTTTCTGCGACAGTACCAGTGCTATTGCAATCACTCAGAACCCTGTACTTCACACGAGATGCAAGCACGTGGACATCAGACATCACTTCATTCGTGACCATGTTGAGAAAAAGGATATCAGGATGGAGAAGATCTATACTGATAAGCAACGGGCTGATATACTGACCAAGCCTCTAGCTGAATCCAGATTCAGAGAACTTTCAGTAGAGCTAGGTCTGTTGGACCCTACTGACCCCAGTCAGTTAGAGGTTTCAGGAGAGAGACATTTCAGTAAGGGGGAATGTTCACTCTCGATGCGATACATTCGGCACGTAGAGACAGTAAACCATCTACACGAGGTATCGCTGACTACTATGTTCGGCGACGGGTTTGCGTATCTCTACTCAGTAGTAATTTAATACAACAGTACTTTGCATTTATGACAAAGATTCAGCATGACATTAATATCTTTTGGTTTGTCTTTATTATTAAAGGCTCACATTTAATGCACGACATTCCATACATAAGGTTGCTGAACTCTGCACGCATTTAATGCATGTCTTTTCACAGTTACTACTTAGGCTATTTTACAACTGGCTTTGACTTAGGCGGCTTTTGTGATCATTGCCTATTTTATAACTTCTAATCTTAACCGTCCATATCATAAAGCAAGTTTAAATTCAGCTTTCGATCGAAAACCGTTCATCTTCATATTTGATATATATATTCGATCATATCTTTGAAACCGCCATTAGCATACTTCATAACTTTCAAATTCCAAAAAATCCGAGATCTACATACGCAATCCTTACTTGCAACTTCACTCTCAATCTTATCTCGAATTTTATCTATTGGTATGCTTGTATCTGTTAATGTATTTATTATATTTTTCAGTATCGTATTGTAAAGCACTGCTCTATCCAAGAAACGGTACTGATTCATTTCTTATAACAGGTACTATGGCTGGTCTATTTGTCAGTTCTCCTGACAAGATGGAGGAAATCCTCAGCAAGGGCCGTATCTGGTGCGAACCAGTCATGGAGTTCAACGCGTGCGAGCTCGAGTACATGGACGATATCTTCACATATCTGAGGAAATCCGGACTTGAGGAGTTTCTATCAAGGAAGCCGACCTTCTTCCTTCCTCGACAAGTGGCGAAACTATATCTGAACTCCGACTCAGTTGGAGGAGACATTCTGGCGAGGTTCGCTGTTAACACCATTGACGACGCATCGAGGATACTGAAGCAAATGTCTATTAAAAAAGCGCTGAAGAAGAGCTTCAACCTCCCGTCTGAAGGTGTCAAAACCTTGGGGTACAATGACGACGCTGTCGACACATACCTCTCCGTTTTCTGTGGCAAGCCCACAACCTTCAGAGCAGCATTTCCGAAGAATGCCATGCTACCGCAGTTCAGAGCACTGGCGTACATCGTCACTCAGCTGTTGACGAGCCAGGCTTGCTCTTTCGATCAGGTCTCCCGACCCAAGATCCATATGATGATGGCGATTTATGACTGCGTGAAAGTCAATTGGACCGACTTCTTTGTTCACGAATATATGGCTCAGGCAGCCAAGTTCGACAAAGCTACGCGAACACTGACCGCAAAAGGAAAGCTTCTCTACGGACTTAAATTGTCAGTCATGATCGAGGATTTCTGCGAGGCTGAGCAGATCACATATGACAGCAAGGAATATTTTAATGTGAAGAAAATCTGCTTTCACAACAAGTCCGCGGCCCTGCAACAGATTGGTTCGGGGACCGGCCGCGAAGCTTCGGCCATCTAAGCCTCAGCAGGCGACTCCTAAGAAAAGGACACCTCCGGCAAAATCACCTAAGGCACCAGCCAAGAGGCTGAGGAAGGCCATACCGGATATACCTGCTGAACCAGAGACTACTACTGAAGTGGCTACTGAACCAACTCCTATTCAGCCACTACAGTTGGTAGATGATTCTTCCTCATCTGAGAAGACCAAGTCAGTGGAGAAAGCCGTCTCCACTGAGGAACAAGTTCAAGAGGAATAGGGAGAGGCTACTGAAGCCCAAAGCGAAGAAGTCCAACGTCTGGATAGCCCTCTCTTTTTGCCTCCGCTCAGCAGTCTACCACCTGCTGACCCTGAGATTGACTTCGTTGATATCGAGTCAGATTCTGCGTCTGCAGAAGAGACTCTCGGGATGGAAGCAGCAGTTATTTTCTCTAGAGCTTCCCGAGAGATCATCCAGTTCATTCCAGAGCTTGCTGACCATTCAGATTTGCTCGTCCTAGCCAAGTCAGCAAGGCTCCATATGATCTTACGCTTTCAGGAGTGGCCTCAGCTTCAACGCCTTATTCTACACTACTCCTGTCAGCAGCTACACTTGGAAGAACTGAGATTGCGTGAGGAGATAGGCTATTCAGAGCCTGAGAACCTCAATACGATGGAGAATCTAAGGGCAGCCATGGTTGCAATCATTGTTGATCGACGCCAAGCAGCTGGTCGCCGCCCACAGATGGGTCTGACCACGACGGTCAGGACCCACCCAGTGATTCAGGCTCTGGAAAGCCTGATGAGGGACATCCACAGGACAAGGATACCCATACTGAAGAAGCAGCACCACTCAGTATCCTTGGGCCTGAGAAGCCTTCGGCTGGTGTCTCGTCCTCAGCAGAGCCTGCTCAACTCCTGCTCAAGTCGACATACGAGGCAGCGCCCAGCCCATCTGCCAAGAGATCCCGTTCAGTTGCAAAAGCTCTAACTGCACAAGGGGTTAAAAATCGGGAATTGGCGAAGGCAATCCACAAGGTGTGGCAGAAATCTACATTGGCCACCAACTTTGAGCTTCGGGGGCTGAAATCCAGCATCTCTACATCAGCTGCCCCTGATGTCTCCGCTCTCATATCTGAAGCATTGGCCCAGCAGCAACAGCAGTTTCAGACTCAGCTAAGGACAATTCAGGAGGGACAGGCCAAGCTCCTTGAACAATTTTAGAACGCCTTGTCCGCTCATACTGAGTCATTCATCGAGCAAGCCCAGGCCACGAAGAACAGACTAGACCTCATTCAACTGGTTGTGGAGGACAAGATCGGTGAGAAACTAGCTGAACTAAAGCCGTTCTCTCTCATACAGCATACAAGGACGCACTCATATCTGAGAGGAACGAGCTGCATCTAGCATTAGAGAAAGTGCATAACAGACTGGACGACTTGTCCACTGTTTATCAGAAGCTAGAGAAGAAGGTACTCATCCCAACCCCGGCTGTACTTGATGATGCCAAAAAGGGGGAAGGAAAGAAGAAGGGTACTGAGAAAGAAAGTGAAGGAAGTGAAGGAAAGAAAAAGAGTACTGAGAAGCCGACTCCCACTAAACCTTCTAGACTCCGAAGGGGACAGCCTTCGAAGGAAAGAAGGGGACCGAGAAGAAGAAATCTATTGCCGACATTAGCAAAACCCGGTCTCGGAAAACTCGGACTCGGACTCGGGTAAGGCCCGGGGTGTTTCGTTTGGCGTGAGCACACTGAAACCGGCCCAAGTGGCTGAGGACCTCAGCAGACTACTCAGGCAACCCAAACTCCCAAAGACATTATTAAGGAGGTCGCTGAGTACGCTGAACAGGCGGTGGAGGACTAAGAAGAAGAAGAGGCTTCTCTTCCACCACCAGTTCAAGAAGGCAAGGGCAAACAAAAGCTTAAAATTCCAACCCCTCCAGCAAAGCGGTTAAGGTACATATCTGCTGAGGAGGAAGCCCAAATAGCTGCGGATGAGAGGTTGGCCAGAGAAATTGCAGAGGCCGAAGCAGCTAACAAGCCAAAGTCTAAGCCTGCTAAAGGAAAGACTAAAGCCCCATCCAGAGGAGGAAAGAAAACTGCTAGGCGCCTCCGAGAAAGCTCATTATAACGAGATGAAGAGGACGAGAGAAAAGGAAAAGGAGCAAGCGAGCGAGAAGAGTACCGAAAGGCAGTGGTACGTCCAAATCTAGATCTAGTACCCCTGCTGAATCAGAAGAAGCCCCTCAGCAAGCCACTGATACACAAGGAGATGAAATCGAAGCCATATTTGATCTGATGAACAGATATCTATACAAAGGGAGGAGGCAAGACAGATTCGAGCCGCCGAGACGAGAATTTGGAAGGCGGACCTTGAAGCTCGATGAAAAGGAGTGAAGAGGAGGCCGGCCGAGAGTGCCTTCTAAAGCCGATATTCCATACAGATACGTGAAATTCGGGAAGCCGGTGACACGAAATTTCAAAGATGGCCAAGAAACAGATGAATGGATACCGGCTCACTCAATCAAAGATGGGAAAATGCGAAAATTGAGTTCATCAAGAGGAACTATTTCTGGAGGTTACGGTCCAACGAGACAAGGATTGAAGCTTACATGGAATGGATGTTCGCTACTGAACCTGAACTCTACCCATACCTCGACAAAGCCATATCTGAAGGTATAGAAGTCAGTGTTCCGGGACCCAGAATCATACCTCCACCGAGAAGACAGGATGGCTCAGTACACTTTGGTACGATTGAAGCTGAAGTGAAGCATGCCGCAGCGAAGAAAGAACTTGCTGAAGATGAGCCTGCTGATTTTGCAGAATTTTTGAAGCTAAGGAAGATCACATACAGGATGTATGGAGTGCCGCTCCCTGAAGATCAGACTCAAGAGTTCATGGACAGAATCAAGAAGTTCAGTGGCCCTCCTCCTTAGATCTTTAGCTCATTCTCTTAGCATAGCAAGATTGTATCTGTACTGAATTTCTCTTATATTTATACAATCTGCTTTTGGCTCTGACAACTACTTGTTGTCTATACAGCCGTGTTTGTTTTATGCTTTAACACTCAGAATCACTGAAGTGATTGCTGGCTCACACTCTCTTTATTACATGTCAGCTGATTGCTTTGATAGATTCTGCTAGCCTGTTTTGCTTGCAATGGGGGAAATTGTTCTGTTTACCCTGTTTGCTTTATAGTCTAGAACTGATGGAACATCTCCACTGATCCTACTTGTAATATTTGTAAGGAGTTTTTGTTTCTATCTGTTTAGTGTTAGCATAGATGATAGGGTTTTGGGATCTTCAAATCAGTCAAAGTAGGGTTTTGGGATCTTCAAATCTTCAGCAAATATTCATAGCACTTGGCTACTAAGTTATCTCTCAACAGATTGTGAGAAGACTGAATCATCTCCCAACAGAAGATAAATAACTCCCGTAGTCGAGAAGACACGTGGGATAAAACGGATCTATAACAGGTGGGTAAAATTTTGCTAAAAATTATCCTTGACTTATTAAGTTATATGATCTATGTTTATCCATGAAACTTGTTGTGCATTTACCTATTTAATACTTCTACGTGAAGAATTGATCGAGGCTCTCGTCCGACCTAAAACGCCAAACAAGGGTTTCGACTCGAGGAACAGGGCCTAAGTAATAAGAACCAAGTGGTAGAAGTCACAGGAAAATGTGACACAAATGTGCGCACCCAATAGATAATGTTTTGTATGGTTGGAGCAGTTTCTTTTCAAAACCCACCAATATATATTTCAATCATAGATAAATTGTTTTATTGTTTTCGAACTACTTTACCCACTGAGTACATTAATGCTCAGCTTAAATATTTTCAAATATTTTCAGGTTGAGTGGCAAACGGTGACAGGCGGAGCTGAGGAGGTGTTTTTGTTATAAAAATGTTGTTCTTTTATGGATGCAGATCATCAAATTTAGGTATTTATTTACGTATTTTGTTATCTATTGGATCTGAACCAATTTTGGCAATGCTGCATGAATAATATATATAGAAAATAATTATCTTTTAATAACCTACTTGTGTTATTTTAAATACCTTGGGAAGAAATATTACATTTTTCTGAAGATTCTTTTTCTATATTCATCTTTCCACGGTATCTCGACTTTTGTGATCCTTCGTGGGAATCGGGGCGCTACAAAGCGGTTGAGGTAAGTTCTCATTTACATATGAATCCCTATTCACCACGCATACACGACATATGCTCAGCTGCAGGAGAACCTCTAGATATGGTTCGAGTGTATGAAGATCTCCCAGAAGAGCAGATCCAAATGAGCACTCAGTTCAGTAAGACACTTCAGGAGCTGGAACTCCTAAGAGCTAAAAATCTAAGACTTTCCCTAGAACGTCAAGTCTCTATTGAGTTATAAGGACTTGTTTTGAGACAAAAGAAAGAGATTAAGTCTCTGATGACCACTAAGTCTCAAGAAACAGTGATCAGAAGAACATCATTCTAAAACAAATTGTTGGTCTAGAGACGAATATTCAGGTAGAAGGGGGTGAATACACCTAAATCCACCCTCAAATTCAAATGCGAAAGTAAGTCTAGTACTAAGTTTGCTTACTGAGTAGTTCAGTTCGCCGGTTAAGCTTTCTGATCTCGTAGGCAGAGTGGTTCAAGATACTGAACAATGTTTATTGGCTTCATTCAGTGCACAAGCTACTCAGTAAGAAAAGTTGTGTGGAACTGTGTAGGCCCGATTTTAGTTGTCGCTTTGCAAAATGTTTAATACTAAAAAAACTGTTTCAGTTTATGCTTGTGCGTGTGTTAAGAGGTTTTACTGAAAATCAAGACTTATGAATTATGCAAAGCAGTTTTATGCAGAATGAACAGTAATCAATAAAATCGTAAATATACACGTGGTATTAAAGTTGCTCGGTTATACAAGATTGTTGGTCCCGAGAACATGTTCAGGTGTAGAGGGGTGGGGGTGAATACACCTGAATCCTATTTTCTCAACTTTGAACACGAACAGTCCTGTTCAGGAAAGTGTCGTACTGAAAGAATTCAGCAGACCAAATAGCTGTTCTGAATCGTGTTTGGCAAAGAGTCTTACTCTACTGAGATCTCGCTAGGCCGAGTCGAGTCGATATCGACGCGAGATAGAGTTCAGTGGTGCGGAAATGTGTAGGCCCAAATCAGTTGAGTGGAAAACGTTTTATCAAGACAGTCTCAATTCAGCAGAAAAAATAGTTCAGTATGCTGAGACTTAGTTGTATGATTTTAAAGGATAATTTTCAGTATGAACAGTTAAAATCAATGCAACAGTAAATAAGAGAGCAAGCGAGAGACACAGATTTTTAAAGTGGTTCGGATACACAGGATCCTACGTCCACTGTCCCGAAAGGTCAGGAGGCTATTTATTATACTGAGTTAGTCTCAGTCAGCTTGTACACAGGACAAAGCCGCGTCTTGGAATTTATACTGAGCAAGTCTCAGTTTACAACGGTTATCAAACTAAAGTGTTTGACAAACTCTCCAACAGTGAAGGAGTCCTTTTACAATAAGGATTAGGTTCAAATATGAACTCCTTCATCTAAGCTATGGATATGATCGGTTGAGCTTAGGGTTAGAGGGATAGGGAATGAGAATGTAGCTTATAGAATGACGAACAGCTGAGTTTAGCTTTGGGTTCGGGTAAAGTCGTTTGGATACTAGAGGCTTGTATATCGGTTAAGCTTGGTTCCCTAAGAGCTAGATTGTAGTCTTTCGCCGGAGAAATATTCTTCGAGTTCTTGCGGAAGACTTAGGCTTTTTGATTTGCTCGTTGAATGCTCTGTGTTCTTGCGTTTTCTCTCTTTCTCTCTTTTAAATTTCGAATGATCCCTCTATTTATAGAGAAGAGTCTTGGAAAGATCCGTTGGAGACGATCATTCCTTTCTCTCTCTTTTGGTAGCTAATGACTCTTTTGAAGTAGAGTGACAGTGTCCTTTCCCTCCTTTTCTGGAAAGTTGTTGACTTGCAGCTTTAGTAGGTATAGGACAGGTGTCTGCTTGTCATTCGTCGAGGTTTTGCAGAGTAGTTGAGACAGAACAGACTTCGAGGCATAATGAAGCTGACTTCTCTCTTCCTCGTAGTTGACTATGCTGATTGTCGTTCAAAAGATCTGACAGTTCAGAAGACTGTCTGCCGTTACTGAGTCTGATCCTGTAGAGAGTAATGAATTTACTCTACTGAAGGTCAGCTCTTAGTTCAGTGAACTACTCCTGCTGAGTTCAGTTCCACTGACTCCTTCAGTATACCGCTCTTGCTGAGTCCAGTATCTACTGAGTCTTCTACATCAGGTGCTGATGCTGATAATCTACTGAACGCCTAAACCAGAGCAGAGTGTCTTCTGAGTTTGAACCCTCAGAGACAAAAACAATTACAACGGAATGGTTCACCAATCAAATAGGGTTTTGGGATCTTCAAATCTTCAAACAAATTCAGAGCACGAGGCTACTGAGCTTTGGTCAGTTAAGATAGAATCATTTCCCACTAAGTATGACTGTGCTGAGGATAGAATCATCACCCAACAATTTCCCCCTATTTGATGATGCTAAAACCTAACAACATCTATGCTACAGAGCTCCTTACAATATTATAAGTAAGATCAGTGGAGTTGTTCTTTATGTTCTAATCTACTGAGGGGATCAGCGCAGAAACAATTTCTCCCTAAACAACAATTTCCCCCGGAACAGCTAGTCTAACAGAATATATCAAAGCAATCGACTGACAAGTAAATAAACGTGAGCGTGTGAGTCAGTAATCACTTCAGTGATTCTGAGTGTTAAGCATAAGACAAACATGGCTATTTAGACAATAAGATATTGTCAGAGCCAAAAGATGTATATATGAATATGAAAGTTCAGTACAATACATCTCTTGCAAAGCTAGTAAGATAAAGAAACTAAGACTAAGAACGCTTGTACTACTTGATCCTGTCCATAAAGTTCTGCGATTGTGTCTCGGGAAGGAGCAGTCCATACATCCTGTAAGTATACTTCCTCAGCTTCAGATATTTAGCAAAGTCAGCTGGCTCATCTTCTTCAAGACCTCTGTGGGTGGCAACATCCTTCACTTCTTTCTCTATTACTCCATAATGAATAGAATCATCAAGTCTTCTGGGTGGTGGCAGAATTCTAGGCTTAGGGACTTGGACAATGATATTCTCTTTCATAGCTTGTACCAGGTAGGCATATAAGTCTGGTTCAGTAATCCTCATCCATTAAACGTAGGCATCTGCCTTTGTCATGTTTGGCCAGAATCTCCAGAAATAGTTCCTCTTGATGAATTCTATCTTCTGTGATTCCTATCTCTATGTAAACTGAGCAGGAATCCATTCATCTGTCCTATGCCATCTTTGCATTTTCAGATCTGTTGGCTTCCTGAACCTTCTGTATTTATATGGAATGTCAGCTTTTGAAGGTACTCTCAGCCTGGCCTCTTGTTCAGTACAAATTCTCAGTGCTTCAAGGTCTGCCATATGGATTCTCTGCCTGGCAGCCTGAATATGTGTTGCCTCTTCTCCTCGGTATAGATACCTATCCATCTGAGCAAATATAGCTTCAATCTCGGCATCTTGTTCATTAGTTCTCGAGTAGGAGGGTTTGCGAGGCGACTGATCTTCTGAGTCAGCAGGGGTACTTGATTTTTCTTTGGACGTACCCTGCTTCTCAGTGTCCTGCTGTTGTTGCTGCTCCCTATCATCATCATCTTGAATTATCATCAGCTTGCTGGGGCCTTTATCTTTCCTTTGGAAGGCTTTGCATTAGGCTAGTTGGCTGCTTCAGCTTCGGCTAATTCCCTAGCTAGCTTCTCGTCAGCTGCTATCTGAGCCTCCTCTGCAGCAGTAACATATCTCTTTGATTTCTTTGCTGGAGGGGTCAAGAGTTTCAATACTTTCTTACCCTTGCCTTGAACAGGAGATGGGAGAGGTGCCTCTTCCTCCTCTGAGTCATCCTGCTCAGCATACTCAACAACCTCCTTAATTATGTCAGTAGGAGTCTGGGTTGCATGAGTAACTTGTTCTCTGGTTCTAGAGCCACTTGGGCCGGTCTCTGCTGTGCTCGCAGCTGAGACACCCTGGGCCTCACCAGCTGATCTAGTAGCAGCTGTTTTCTGAGCTCTGCTTGCTTCAGCTACTGACCATGTTTTCTTTCCTGACTTAAGTAGGGCTTCCCCCTTAGTTGATGTTGCAGTGGTTTTATTCAGGGTCAGCTTAGGGGCTGACTTATCCCCTTTTTCACATTTATCCCCCTTTTTCCCCTTTTTGGCATCATCAATTACAGCCGGGGTAGGAGTGGATACTTGGAGATTGAGGCTTTTGTAGGAGGCTGACAACTCTTCGAGTTTGTCGTTGATCTTTGTCAGGGCCTCATGCAGCTCATTCCTCTCAGAAGCGAGTTCTTCTTTGTAGAATTTGTGAGAGAGGTCAGCTGCAGCCTTAAAGTCATTCAGCTTCTCAGAAACCTTTCCTTCAAGGGCTTGTTGAATATTGTCGAGTCTGAGTTCAGTGGCCTGGGATTGGTTTGAGATTGATTCAGTATGGGAGGACTGAGCGGCCTTGAATTCTTCAAGCAGTTTGGCCTGTCCTTCCTGAATTATTCTGAGCTGATTATCAAAGTCCTTTTTCCGCTGTGCCAGCGCGTTAGAGACAATGGAGGAGACATCAGGGGCAGCTGATTATGAAATGGAAGATCTCAGCCCCTGAAGCTCAGCGTTGGTGGCTTGAGTACTTTGCTTCCATGTTTTGTGGACGGCTTTGGCCAGAGCCCTGTTCTGAGTTCCTTGGCTTTTTAGTGCCTTAGCCATGGACTTTGAGCATCGGCCTTTGGGGCTGGGCGCTACTTCAAACGTTGATTTCAGCAAGAGCTGAGCAGGCTCTGCGGAAGTTGAAGTACCAGCCGTCGACTTCACAGGTCCAAGGATACTGAGTGGTAGTTCAATAGGAGTGGGTGTATCCTTGTCCTTGGGTTGTTCCTCATCAGGCTTTCCGGGGCCTGAATCATGGGGTGGGTCCTGACCGTCGTGGTCCGACCCGTTTGAAGGGGCTGAGCCTAAAGCCTGCTGCCTTTCATGCAGCAAGGCCAGCATTGTGGCTCTTAGGTCCTCCAGAGTGCTGAGGTCAGCAGGCTGTGAGTAGCCTATCTGCTGCCTTATAACCAGCTCCTCTTCTTGCAGTTCCTCGCAGGTGTAGTGAAGAATGAGGCGTAGCTGATTGGGCCACTCCTGGAATCTTAAAAGCATATGGAGTCTGGCCTGTTTGGCAATAGTCACCAGATCAGAGTGGCCAGAAATCTCCGGTATATGCTCAACAATCTCTCGGAATGCTTGAGATAGAATGGCTGAAGCTTCCATTCCGACAGATTCCTCTTCAGATGTTGTCTCCAAGTCTTCAACATCTATTGGAGATAGCGATTTCTCAGCAGATGGCATGCTACTGAGTGGTTGAGCATTGAGTGGACTGTCCAAGGTTTCTACATCGCCGCTCTAGGCCTCTTCAGTCTGAACCTCTTAGTCCACTTCTACAGCTTGTTCAGTGGAGATGGCCTTCTCCACTGACTGAGTCTTCTCTGAGGACTCTGACTCATCAATCAGCTGCATCGGTCCGTCTAGGCATTCAGCGGTTTTAGCGGTAGCCTTTGAGTGCTGCACGCTCGGATTCGAAGAGGCACAAGCGAGAATGCTTTTCTTCGGGCGCTTTGCCGGTGCCTTAGGAGTTTTTTTCTTGAGGAGACCGTTTCTTTGTTGGCGTGGTCTTCTGAGGCGTCACCTGCTGAGCTGAGGGTCTCGTCCCTATCTCGCGAAGTGCGGCGGTTACTGTTGTGGAATCGACCTTCTTCACATAAAAATATAGCTTGTCATCGAATGTGATTTGGTCATCTCCGCAGAGGTCTTGAATCATGACCGATAGCTTCAGTCCATATAGAAGCTTGCCTTTTGCGCTCAGCTTGCATGTTGCTTTGTCGAATTTGGCAGCTTGAGTCATGAACTCTCGGAGAAAGAACTCCGTCCAGTTAATCTTTGCTCTATCATAGATCGCCATCATAAGTTGTATCTTGGGTCTCGATACTTGATCGAATGAACCAGCTTGGCTTGTCAGTAGCTGCGTCACAATGTACGCCAAGGCTCGGTACTGAGGCAGCATACTATTCTTCGGGAAAGCGGCTCTGAACGTTGTGGGCTTTCCGCAGAAGATTGATAGGTAGTCGTCTATCATATCGTCGTTATATCCGACGGTGCTGACTCCTTCAGCAGGTAGATCGAAGCCCCTCTTCAGTGCCTCCTTGATAGACATCCGCTTTAGTTGCATAGAAGCATCGCCGATAGAGTGAACTGCAAATCTTCCAATGATATCGCCAGACACCGAGTCTGAGTTGAGATAGATCTCAGATACTTGTCTCGGAAGGAAGAACGTCGGCTTCCTAGAGAGAAATCCTTCCAGACCCGATTCTCTAAGGGCAGTGAAGATTTCGTCCATGAACTCGAGATCGCAGGCGTCGAATTCCATGACTGGTTCGCACCAGACACGGTCTTTATCCAGGATTTCCTGCATGTTCTCTGGAACGATGACTGAAATGTTTGTACTTGCCATTATATCTGTTACAAGAGAAGTCTATCAGTAACGATTTTAATAGAACAGTCTGTATAGCGATTCTGATAAGAGAGAATAAATTATTGTAACAGATCTAATATCATACCGATGAGAAATCTGATCGTTTAAGAAATATGCAAGAGGGGTTTGAAAAAAAAATTCAGATTTTTCGGAGTTATGGATTTGAAGTATGCTAATGGCGGTTTCTAAGATATGATCGAAAAATATATATCAAGGTGAAGATGAACAGTTATCGATCAATGGCCTAGTTTAAAATAGCTTTTATGAGATGGACGGTCAAGATTAAAAAGGTCTATTATAGGTAATGATCAAATTTGCCGCCTAAGTCAAAAGCCAGTTGTAACTTGCCTAAGTAGTAACTATGATACGACATGCATTAAATGCGTGGCAGAGTTTAGCATACTTATGCATGGAATATCGTGCATTAAATGTAAGTCGTTAATATTAAATGACAATCCTTGAGATATTAAATACGATGCTGATTCTGAGCAATAAATGCATATTACATTTCTATTAGATACTACTGAGTAGAGATACGCAAACCTGTTAGCTAAACATCGTAGTCAGCTGATACCTCGTGTAGATGGTTATTGTGTCTACGTACTGAGTTTGCTCAGTACTGAGAGTGAACATTCCCCCTTACTGAATGCTCCTCTCCTGAAACCTTTTACTAACTGGAGTCAGTAGGATCCCGCAGACCTAGCTCTGCTGAAAGTTCTCTGAATCTGGATTCAGCTAGAGGATTTGTCAGTATATCAGCCCTTTGTCGATCAGTGTGGATCTTCTCCATCCTGATATCCTTCTTTTCGACATGGTCACGAATGAAGTGATGTCTGATGTCCACGTGCTTGCATCTTGTGTGAAGTATAGGGTTCTGAGTGATTGCAATGGCACTGGTACTGTCGCAGAAGACTGGCACTTCATTCTGAATGACGTCATAGTCTCGTAGCTGCTGTCTCAGCCGAAGGATTTGGGCGCAGCAACTTCCGGCAGCCATGTATTCAGCTTCAGTAGTTAACGTGGCTACTGAGTGCTGTTTCTTAGAAAACCATGAGATCAGCTTACTGCCAAGGAACTGACACGTTCCTAAAGTTGACTTTCGGTCAATTCTACACCCTGCATAGTCAGCATCAGAGTAACCAGTTAGTTCTATATTATCATCAGCTGGATACCATAAACCCATGTCAGGTGTTCCTCTGAGATAGCGGAGAATCTTCTTTGCTGAGTCCATGTGACTCTGCTTTGGATTCACCTGAAATCGAGCACAGACTCCTACAGCATAAGTTATGTCAGGATGAGTAGCTGTTAAATATAATAAAGAACTAATTATAGCACGAAATTCAGTTTGGTCTACTGATACTCCCTCCTTATCAAGATCAATTTTCATGTTTGTGTTCATTGGGATCTTGATAGGTTTGCCGGATGTGCAACCGAATCTTTTGATGAGGTCTCGAGTGTATTTGCCTTGATTAATGAACATCCCTTTTTTAGATTGTTTGACTTGGAAACCGAGGAAGTAGTTCATTTCTCCCATCATTAACATCTCGAATTTATCCTTCATCATCTTTTCAAATTGTTGGCACATGATGAGGTCTCGAGTATATTTGCCTTGATTGATGAACGTTCTCTTCTCTGATTGTTTGAATTGAAATCCAAGGAAATAATTCATCTCTCCCATCATTGACATCTCGAATTTATCCTTCATCATTTTCTCAAATTGATGACACATAGTAACATTCTTCGATCCAAATATGATGTCATCTACATAGATCTACACAAGTAGTAGATCGTCTTCCAGTCGAATGCTGGATAGAGTGCGGTCTACTATGCCTTTCTGAAAACCTTTTTGAAGAAGAAACTCAGAAAGGGTATCGTACCAAGCCCTGGGTGCTTGTTTTAACCCATACAGAGCCTTTCTGAGTCTATACACCTGATGTCCCTGCTGAAAGCCGGGCGGTTGTTCCACGTAGACTTCTTCTTTCAGTACGCCATTCAGGAACGCAGACTTCACATCCATTTGATAGACTCTGAATCTTTGATGTGCTGCGTAGGCCAGGAATAGTCTAATTACCTCCAATCTTGCAACTGGAGCGAAAGTCTCATCGAAATCTATTCCCTCAGCTTGACAGTAGCCTTTTGCCACGAGTCTTGCTTTGTTCCTTACTATGACGTTGTTTTCATCCCGCTTGTTCGTGAAGACCCACTTTGTTCCAATAACATGTTGATGCCAGGGTCAATCAACAAGCTCCCAAACGTCGTTTCTCGGAACTGATTCAGCTCCTCCTGCATAGCTATGATCCAGTCAGCATCTTTTAATGCATCCTCAATCATCTGACGTTCGTCAGTAGACAAGAAGCAGGAATATAAGGCGCTTTCTCCTTGACAGAATCTGGATCTTGTCTTTACTCTTGCTGAGGGATCTCCAATAATCAGATCAGCAGTGTGAGCGTCCAGCCACGATCTACGATGTTTCAGTTCTTCATCTGAAATTTGTTCAACACAGATAGTAGGCGAGTTAGGCATTTTAGTTGTACTATTCTGAGATTGAAGCATTTCAGTAATGAGAGTGTGATCTACTGAGTCACCAGGTTCAGGGGCATTCAGCTCTGGAACACTAATAGATGTTCCCCCTGAGTTGTTATTCTCAGTAGTGGTCTCAGTTACCTCTGGGGTTTCTTCATCGACCTGAGTTACATGGGATTGATTCTTTTCAGGAGAATCAATCGGCTCAGCTACATTTACTGCTGGTTGAGATTCAGTAGACTTGTTTTCAGATTCCTCATCTGAATCATCATCCCAACAAAGCTGGATCTTCTTGACTTCGTCTTTTAGGCTTAGATCCTGTAGCTGTTTACTGATGTCCTCAGATTCAGAATTAGAGTTATTGCTCCTGTCTTCAGTAGCAAACTCATTAAAAACAACATGAGGGCTTTCCTCCATGCAAAGGGTTCGATGGTTGAATACTCTGAAAGCTTTGCTGACCCGAGAGTATCCTAAGAATACTCCCTGATCTGACTTGCTATCAAAAGTTTTCAGCTGATCTTTCCCATTATTGTGGATAAAGCACGAGCACCCAAAAATATGGAAATAGGATAGAGAAGGTTTCCTGCTGTTCCATAGTTCATATGTTGTTCTCTTATGTTGCTTTGTCAGTAGTGAACGGTTCTGAGTGTAACAAGCAGTATCAGTGGCTTCTGCCCAGAATTTAGCTGGGAGTCCTAAGTCTGCGAGTAGAGTTCTAGCTGCTTCTTTGAGAGTTCTGTTCTTCCGTTAAGCAACTCCATTTTGCTGGGGTGTGCGTGCAGCTGATGTCTCATGCTCTATTCCTTCTGCTTTGCAGAACTCCTCCATCATAGAATTGAGGAACTCAGTTCCTCTGTCAGAACGAATTTCGATAATTTTTGTGTTCTTCTCGACACTGAGCCTTTTCAGAAGCCTTGGTAACTCTGTTTTGACGTCAGACTTGTTGGCAATAAATATGACCCAAGTGTAGCGCGAGTAGTCATCGATGACCACTAAAGCAGATTTCTTGCCTCTGATCGTCACTGGAGAGACTGGACTGAACAAATCCATATGTAGCGTTGAAGGATTCCATCGGTGGAAGGAGATGGAACAGGTGGATTTTGATTCCTTGTTTGTTTCCCTCTCCCTTGTACTTATCGCCACTCTTGAGTTTTTTGCTAGTTTGTTAAGCGTCTTGAAGTTGAGATGGTTGAGTCTCCTGTGCCACAGCCACCCCGTTCGGTTGTCGTTCTTCGCTAACAAACAAGCTTCAGGTTCAGCTAAGTTCCAGTTAGCCACATAGATATTCTTCTTGCGCGAACCTGATAACACTGTTTTCCCTGTGGATTTATCAATGAGATCACAGAAACCAGCGTCAAATATCACTCTATTCGAGTTATCACAAAATTGACTAACAGAGAGAAGGTTATGCTGAAGTCCTTCAACATATGATACTCTAGGAACTGTGGCAGTTCCAACGCTGAGTGTTCCGAATCCTCTTGGGTAGCCTTTAGCGTTGTCTCCAAACTCGATTTTGGGTCCTTCTTCAGCTGTATAATTCTTCAGTAGGTTCCTTTGGTACGTCATATGTCTTGCGCATCCGCTGTCCACATACCAAGGATCTTTGTGCACCTGCAAAACAGAATTATATTCAGGTACCCTTTATTCTTGATTTTGGGTCCTTAGATGTTAGTTTTAGTAACCCAAATCTGTCTAACGACCCCGGTGGTCTCGCACGGTTTCTTTCCACTTGAGTCAACATATTTGACCACTTCGGACCGGTCGTTGCTAACTTCTTAGGCTTTTACGGTTCGGGAGTCCGGATCTTCGAACGCGGTGGATGCCGACCTTTGCCTTTTCTGCGATCTTCTTCTTCTTCAGACTCTTGGATCCTCTTCTGACTATAGGATCATAATAATATGACCCATACTGAGATGGATGTGTCAGCTGAGGTGGTCCATACCGATCGCCCACTTTGGCTTCTTGGTTCCCCCCTTGGACCGAACCGGGGTGTTTTGGTACTGATCTTTTGGTCAGATTGCTGACGTGTAGGATGAGGTGCTGTCATCTTTTGTTTATTCCTTGCTAAGGGGTTCAGAATATTTGCATTGATTGTCTCCCCTTTAACAAATCTATCAGCAAGTCTCACTTCTGAGTGTACTGGGATAGATGAGGAAGCTCCCTGGCTGATACCAAGTCCTTCCTTGCAGTGCTTAGGCTTGTTGCTTGCTAGCATAGCCTCCATCTTCTTTTCAGTGCCCATGTACCGCTCAGTCATCAGGTTCCTCCAGACATCATCATTTTTCTTTAGTGTGTCGTGCTCGGTCTGAAGTCCTGATAGTTGTTGCTTTAGTAGACTTAGTTCAGTATCTTTCTGAGTTAAGTCCTTGGTCAGAACTGAGATCTGATCTTCTTGATGCTGAGACTTGGCCAACAGAGAGTTTATCTCCTCCCTGAGTCTCAACACAAGTCCTTCAGACTCAGTAGAGACCTGACTCTCCTGAGAAAGTCTCTGATTCTCCACTTTCAGGGTATCTAATTCCTGAAGAGTCTTACTGAGCTGCAGACTCATCTGAATCTGTTCGTCAAGCAGTTCTTCGTATGCGATCGTGACGTCCAAATTCTCATCTGCACCTGAAACAGTGTCGTGTGTGCAGTGTGAAGAGGAGTTAAATGGTTCATGAGAATTTACCTCATCCTCTTCTCCTGCCATTAGGCACTTTTCAGTAGCTTCTTCAGCTTCATGCTCTAGGGCCATGAAAGTTGCTTCATCATCAGATGAATTCATAAAGGAGTCGACTTCTTCTGAGTCGTCTGAGATTTTGCCAGCTATGTATGCTTGTCTTTTCTTGGCGAATTTCTCTCTCCTTGCTTTACGTGCTGCGCGTTCAGCACTACTGAGCTCAGGACAGCCATACTGATAGTGTCATGACTTTTTGCAGTTGTAGCAAGCGATGACTCTTTCTTGTTTGCTTTCGCTGTCTTTAGATGGAGCTGAGTCATCCCTCTTTTTTTTGTTTCTCGATAGGCTTTAGTCACTTTTCTGCGCCTCTCCTTCTCCTTCTAATATTTTACAGCGAGCAGCGTGTACTTCTGAGCTAAACTTCCTTCTTGTATGTCAGTTAGTGAAGGTTCAGTTTTGCTTGACGCGGGAGATGCTGTGCTGACTGATGATTTGAAAGTATGGTCAATTTTGGTGTCAGCTTCAGCTTTCTGCTTCCGTTGAGGTCTGTCAAACTCGAATTCCTCTGCTTGAAGTTCTGAAAAGATATGGTCAGGAGTAACAATATCTAAGTCAGAATGGCGTAATAATGTAGCAAAAGGAGTCCAATGACCGTCTGGCAGTGCCCTCAATATCTTGAGATTCATCTCTCAGTTGGAGAATATCTTTCCCAGCCCGTTGATGGAGTTCATCAGATTCGTAAATCTGACATTTAGATCTTCTATTTTGTCACCAGGCATGAGAGACAAGCTCTCCAGCTTTTGGAGTTCCAGCACAAGTTTGTTGGCTTTGATCTTCTGAGTCCCCCGACTTAGTAGCGCTAGAGCATCCCAGATTTCCTTAGCTGTCTTGCATTCCTGAACACTGCCAAGATAAGAATCACTTAAGGTGGTTAGTATGGCATTCCTGGCGACTCGGTCTAAGTAATAAAGTTTCTTCTCCTCAGGGGTGAAGAGACTTCTGTCCTTAGGAATCTTCTTTCCGGTCACCATTCCTCCTCCAGCTGTTTGATCCTGAGTTACGACACTATCTATCATAGGAACGATAGGTCCTTCCTCAAGTACTTCGGTCATGCTATCGTGAAGGGAAGTCAGATGAGCCTCTATTCTGACCCGCCATACACCATAGTTCTCTACTGAGAACATGGGTACAATCCTTATACCTGACATATCAGTCATGATGAATAATGATATAAGTGTAGAATGATATGCAGTGAAAACATTTTTTCGGATCCGTTTTACTAGACCAGTTTCAAGATAACAAGAGCATTATAGAACTCCTGCTCTGATACCAATTGTTGGTCCCGAGAGCATGTTCAGGTGTAGAGGGGGGGGGGGTGAATACACCTGAATCCTATTTTCTCAACTTTGAACATGAACAGTCCTGTTCAGGAAAGTGTCGTACTGAAAGAATTCAGCAGACCAAATAGCTGTTCTGAATCATGTTTGGCAAAGAGTCTGACTCTACTGAGATCTACTAGCTGACTGAGTCAGAATTCAGTGTCAGCAGATAGAGTTCAGTGGTGCGGAAATGTGTAGGCCCAAATCAGTTGAGTGGAAAACATTTTATCAAGACAGTCTCAATTCAGCAGAAAAAATAGTTCAGTATGCTGAGACTTAGTTGTATGATTTTAAAGGATAATTTTCAGTATGAATAGTTAAAATCAATGCAACAGTAAATAAGAGAGCAAGCGAGAGACACAGATTTTTAAAGTGGTTCGGATACACATGATCCTACGTCCACTGTCCCGAAAGGTCAGGAGGCTATTTATTATACAGAGTTAGTCTCAGTCAGCTTGTACACAGGACAAAGCCGCGTCTTGGAATTTATACTGAGCAAGTCTCAGTTTACAACGGTTATCAAACTAAAGTGTTTGACAAACTCTCCAGCAGTGAAGGAGTCCTTTTACAATAAGGATTAGGTTCAATTATGAACTCCTTCGTCTAAGCTATGGATATGATCGGTTGAGCTTAGGGTTAGAGGGATAGGGAATGAGAATGTAGCTTCTAGAACGACAAATAGCTGAGTTTAGCTTTGGGTTCGTGTAACGTCGTTTGGATACTAGAGGCTTGTATATCGGTTAAGCTTGGTTCCCAAAGAGCTAGATTGTAGTCTTTCGCTGGAGAAATATTCTTTGAGTTCTTGCGGAAGACTTAGGCTTTTTGATTTGCTCGTTGAATGCTCTGTGTTCTTGCGTTTTCTCTCTTTCTCTCTTTTAAATTTCGAATGATCCCTTTATTTATAGAGAAGAGTCTTGGAAAGATCCGTTGGAGATGATGATTCCTTTCTCTCTCTTTTGGTAGCTGACGGCTCTTTTGAAGTAGAGTGACAGTGTCCTTTCCCTCCTTTTCTGGAAAGTTGTTGACTTGCAGCTTTAGTAGGTATAGGACAGGTGTCTGCTTGTCATTCGTCGAGGTTTTGCAGAGTAGTTGAGACAAAACAGACTTTGAGGCATAATGAAGCTGACTTCTCTCTTCCTCGTATTTGACTATGCTGATTGTCGTTCAAAAGATCTGAAAGTTCAGAAGATCGCTCGCCGTTATCGAGTCCGACCCTGTAGAGAGTACTCGAATTTACTCTCTCGAAGGTCAGCTCTTAGTTCGATGAACTACTCCTGCCGAGTTCGGTTCCACCGACTCCTTCGCATATCTTGCTCTCGCCGAGTCCAAGTATCTCCCCGAGTCTTCTACATCCGGTGCCGAGGCCGATAATCTACCGAACGCCTAAACCGGAGCGCAGAGTGTCTTCGAGTTCGAACCCTCAGAGACAAAAACAATTACAACGGAATGGTTCACCAATCAGATAGGGTTTTGGGATCTTCAAATCTTCAAACAAATTCAGAGCACGAGGCTACTGAGCTTTGTTCAGTTAAGATAGAATCATTTCCCACTAAGTATGACTGTGCTGAGGATAGAATCATCACCCAACAAAGATCATACATCCACAAACCTGAATTACTAGGAGGTCTTGAATAGATTATACTAAGCAAGTCTTAGTCGATCCGTGCACTTGACAAATCATTAGTTATAGTCCTAGTGACTTTACAGGGGTTCAAACTCGAGGTTCAAGATTCTCCAACTGAGAAGAAGTTCTTACAATAAGAATAGTTTGGATATGACTCCCTCGATATCTAAGCTTATTGTAAGAAGAAGTTCTTACAATAAGAATGTATGCTTAGAGAAGGAGAACTTAGGTATTATAGAGTGGAGAACTGTATCTGATTTCATCAGTTTGAGAGTTCTTCGCTCTGTATTCTTTGACAATGCTAGTGCTTTGATTGCTTGAATTCTTTGTGTTCCTGTTATCTCAACGCTTGAAGATCGATTTCTATTTATAATCTTCACCCATGAAGAGATCGGTTAGAAAGTATCAGCTTGAGGGCAGCGTTATGGTTGGGCAAGTAAAGCGCTGGCAGCTCCTCATTGGTCAAGATTGATTGGTAGGTGATGTTTTTTCAAACTCCAAGACTGATGATGAGTTGACTTCTTCTGATACCTCAGAAACATTAACTAACTGGTTCTCTACTAACATCCTCTAAGTGATTCAGCTTGTAGGACGATCCCTCTTGTGCTCATACTCAACACGCGTTAAGTAAATTCGGCTGAGGGCGGTAAGGGTTGTAACCTGATGATTGAGGGCTTCTTCATTGTTTTTGACAATATCAAATCTTGCCTCAATGTCATATAAGGCTCCTGAGTAGGATTTCAAATCTTTCTTATGATTATCTAAGATGACTCTTAGAAGCGTATCGGAGTCTGCTTTGCGCTTCTTGAGGGAGTCATCGAGTAGCTATGAAGATTCCTCTCGAATAAGTGTTAGAGAAGGCGCCTGTTAAGTGAGCGCCTGAGAAATACTATCAGTAGCGAGCTTGTTTTTATCTTTAGTAATCTTCACCATGGTCTTCACAGCTTCAAACAATTCAGCAGTGAATGATTTGGCATTGAGCTTCTAAGGCAGTCTTCAGGATCATCTCAATATCAGGAGATGGAGTTGCACTGATCCTTTTCAGTTCAACAATGAGAGCATCCAGCGTCTCCGTCTGCACTTCGGTGTATTAAGACCATTTTATGTGTACGTCTTTTGCTAGCAATCTGTGCTTATCTCCTTGCCTCTTAAGACCCTTATTGATGCTTTTATCAAATATTTCTTTGATGAATTTGGGCAATAGCGAGAGCTAGCACATCTTAGCTTAGTGGTAGTGATCGGATGCTGTTGTTTAGTAGAAGTGATTGCAGCTGTGACGGCACCAGATTGATGAGGTGGGAGGCATGTCGTCATCATCACTTGGAGAATTACTCTCAGCAGATTTACTCTGGTATGCATCCTTAGGTGTTGAATCCTTATGAGCAGTATCATCATCATCATAGCCATGCTGACTTGGAATCGCTAATTCAGTTCCTTCTTTCATACTTAGCAGTAGGAGCATCGTTGATCTCAAATCATCCATCGATGCTATATAAGAGGGTTCCACATACCCTATTTCTACTCTTAATTGCAGCTCCTCTGCTATCAGCATGGGCACAATTCTGAGATCTATCATCTCAGTAAGAATATCTCAGTCCAGAAATCTGAGAAGCATTTGAGCTCTGGCCCTGCAAGCTATATCTATCAGATGAGGGTGATCTGTAATCTCTGGAATGAGTTCAGAGACTTCTTCTTCAGCTCGATTCTTAGTTAACTGAACTATTGGTAGTGGATCATCTGAGACTTCATTCTCATGAAGCTCTTTTGTTCTGATTAACTGCTTAGACCGAGTTACTTCATAACTGACTCTTTTTACCTTGTCTTTCAGAGTGGCCACCTCCTTGCCCGATTCTAAGTCCAAAATATGTTTTTGCTCAATGATAGTTGTTTGGAATGTAAGTCTTTTAGCCAATTTCCTCTTCTTAGAGGGTTCGTAATGTGTGTTTTGAGATATTGGTGCTGAACATTTTACTGTTGCACCACGTCATATTGACTTCTCAATTGCGGCTTTGTTCTGAAATTTTACCAACTTCTGATCAAAGTATTTGAAGTCCACATAGGTGACTTTGCCTACGCAAGAGTTTGTGATCATCAGTAAGACTCTGCTTCCATTTAATAGCTTACCTACTGAGGTGAGGCTCCTGACACCATCTTTATCCTCTATGAATTTCTAAGCTTGAGTCACCTGTTCGTTGTTAAAGAAGTTAACCAAGTTAACTCATACTCTGTCCTCTATGACCATCAATAGTTGTACTTGGGTTTAAAGAGCTGATCAAAAGATCCTGTTGAGCTAGTCAGGATGTGAGAAACTATATATGACAGTCCCCTATACTGTGGCAACACTTGACTTTTAGGGAGGCAGCCTTGAAATGTATTCATCTCGGTTTCCTTGTATCCAATAGGTGAAATAACATCGTTAGAAAGGTGAAATCTTTTGTGAAGGCACTCTTTCAACGGAATGGTAGCAACTTTGGTGTCCCATTGATTTGGCTTAACCTCTTCATGATATGTGATAGAGGAAATCTCTATGTCGTCTTCATCCTGTTTGGGATTATAATGGAATTCGGCGACCTGCCGAGGGAGACACATCTTGGGTAGACGAGTGAGAAATATCTCCAACCCAGATGCCGTCAGAGCATCCTATATCGGCTCCATGAAGTCAACCTCCGACTTGTGGAATGCCATAATAGGCTCGAACTACACTCTATTCTTGATGATCTCGTATATCTCTAAAGGAACGAGAACAACTTCATCTTGATACTTTTGCCATTGAGTATGAAAAATCTGTGAAACAAGCGTTAGCACTGGAAAATAGAGCAAGTTAATACTTTGCAGGCTGAGATTAAGACTATTTATTATAAATTAAGTGCTTGAAATTGGTAGGAGTTGATATACAATTGAAATATGGAGAGCACTTGAGGTTGCAATAAGGATGTAAAATCGCTTGGACTTGATCATGTTTGGCTTAAGAAAGATTCGAATATGAAGTGGTTT